>FR990013.1:4468638-4658312 GCA_905404135.1 Hesperia comma
CCGGCTATTTACTCGCTCAAGACACATACAAAAATGATATGAAATTCCATGTAAACAAAAGAGATGCATATGTCAGCGAGTAGTCGCTCGCTCGCATATGCATCTCTTTTGCTTACACGGAATGGCATTAATGTAAGTCCCTTTCCTGGACCAGAAAAGAGCCCATAGCTACTCGCTGCTCGGCGGCGGTCGGATACCTGCTTATGACAGCACACAATGTTCGAGTCAAGTTATTATAGGGTATTTTGTACTACCTACGAAGTTAAAGTAGTTTTTTTTTTCTAGTTTCTCGCAAACGCTGCTTTCGTAGAGAGTTGCGATTGATATCGTTGTAATCTGGGGAAGAATACACCAATCTTTACCACTTTTAGGTACGAATGTACTTTCAAACCCAAGCCCACAATGTCATTGTAAAGTGCTCTGTTACTGTTACTATCATTACTTTATAAACAATAATAATAATAATAACGCTACACACACAGCCCCACACTAGGATTCCCTGTGTCGTGGGTGCCATGGACAACACACAAGACAAGGACACACACCCAGAACAAGAATGGTCATCATTCAAATTCGAACCCAGGACCCGCGGAACAGCGATCCGGCGTGTTAACCATTGCGCCATCCGGGTCGTCAATTTTTTTTTTTTTTTTTTTTTCTGTCCTGAAGAAATGGAATAGGACAACCCTCCGGACAACGGGGGAGGGAGGTGGTGAATGCTCATGCATACCAGTGCAGCCGGCTGCTCTGGTTATGTGGGACTCACTGATAAAACCTAAGTGCCTTACCCACTAAACACCACCTGAGGTTGGCTTTGGTCTTATGACCTCTAAGCCTTCATCGATACGACCCCGATTGGAGAGTCGGGGCACTAGCGGGGCTCTCTAAGGAGCTACCGCATGAAAAACATCAATTAGTTGGAGAGGGGCTTGCGCTCACAACAGGTTGAGCGCTATCGATAGCGTTAGCGTCTGATTTTTTGGAGGCCGACAAGAGCCATTCTAAATCAGAAGAGAGTTTGTCTGGTGGGTCCGATAGGATATTTCTGGGTCTACGGACTTGGTGACGGGATAGGGTGGGAGGGACATTCTCCGCTGCCTCCCTAATCATAGCGTTTTGGTGTTCTTCCGAGGATTTGAAGAATCTCTCGAAGAGGTTTTTCAATACTTGGATGGTAGGGAGCTCTAAGTCCCGATAAAGTAATTTCTCACTTCTTTAATTAAGTACCTAAATGGTGCTCACCTTTAAACAGCCCAATTAAAATAGATATTCTTATTAAATCATACTGCGGCAATATTTTTTTAGGTTCCGTACCCAAAGGGTAAAACGGGACCCTATTGTTGAGACTTCGCTGTCCGTCCGTCCGTCTGTCACCAGGCTGTATCTCATGAACCGTAATAGTTACACAGTTGAAATTTTCACAGATGATGTATGTCTGTTGCCGCTACAACAACAAATACTAAAAAACAGAATAATATGAAATATTTAAGTGTGCGTTCATACTTTCGAAGCCTCAGCGAGTTTAGTTACCTTTCGGTCCAAGAGATAGCGTTATGGCTAATATGTGGCTACAATAAAACAATTAAATATTTAAGTGAGGCTTTCATACAATAGACCAGATTTTTTATGGCGTTTTTAGACATAATGGTACGGAACCCTAGGTGCGCGAGTCCAACTCGCATTCGGCCGGTTTTTTCATTACTTTCATTCATATTTATTTAAGCAACTACTTTTACTTATTTAGATTGACGACTACGTTCATATTATAATATCCATTCGCACACACACACATACTTAGTTAAATTATGTTTCTACTTTGATGATGAGATGGTTGGCAATTGTTATAAAATAGAACTGTAGGTAAGTATTATTACAATAAGGTAGTCGCAGGCGGCGTATTTAAAAGTTATTAATGATATAAAATATCAAACATGACGTAATAAAATTTAGTAAAAGTAACTTACAGGTTCGATAGTTTTTTCGTCTTCCTTCTCCCAATACCTACCAACTTCGGCGGCGTCGTTTTTTCATGATATTTTCAAAATGTCCTCCGCCTTGTTGAATGCACAATAATGCACGTTTGTGCAATTGACGTTTTAAATTATGTAACACTACAGTATCACTTTTCACTATGTCAAATGCAGCTATGATATTATTTTTTAAGTCCTCAATGCTAGTTAAATCTTTAAAATAAACTAAAGATTTAACACGTCCCCACAGAAAAAAATCTAACGGTGTCAAATCAGGTGACCTTGGAGGCCATTGAACCGGGCCGCCACGACCTATCCATCGCTCACCATATTCAGCATCCAGGTGTTGCCTGACAGTCCATGTGAAATGCGCTGGGGCACCGTCGTGTTGATAGAATACTTCACGCAAATTTTGAAGTGGGACGTCTTCCAACAAAGACGGCAGAGTTTCTCTTAAAAACTCCAAATAAGACGGTCCTGTTAATCTGTCTAGGAATACGGGGCCAAGTATGTGTGTACCGATAATACCCGCCCAGACGTTAACCGAGAACCGGTGCTGGAAAGAATCCACTCTGCATGCGTGAGGATTTTCTTGCCTCCACAAATGCGTATTATGTTGGTTAAACATGCCCACTCTAGTGAAAGTACTCTCATCCGTCCAAATAATGTTTCGCTGCCAATTTTCCACTAACCACTGACTGAACTCCAACCGTGGTTCATAATCATGTGGACACAGTTCTTGACAGCGTCTCAAATGGAATGGGTGCTGGCCGTCGCTATGAAGCGTTCGCCACACGTACATATGACTGACGTTAAACAGTGGGGCGGCTTCACGGGTGCTGGAATGAGGGTTCGCATCGAAATACTCCAGTATTTCGCTTTGAAGACGAGTAGGTACGTGTACATTGTCTCCTCTGTCGATGGCAGTGTTCGGTCGAAATGTTCCGTGGTCTCGGAGCCGTTGAGTAGCGGATAGCATGGTCCTGCGGTCTACATTCGTACCAAACCTGCTATTATAAGTTCTGCACGCTAATGTCACATTGTCACCACACTGTGCCAAGGTTCTTACCATTTCAGTATACTCAACATTCGAATACCGAAAAGCCATTGTCAACACTTGCAAATTACGTCAACTCACTCACTAATTACGAAACGATGATGGTAGGTGCAATTCTAATCGCGCGTGTTACAAGACTGAGTGAATATTTCCGATTTGTGTATTTACTTGTTTACATCAAAGAAGCCGCCCGCGCTGCGTGGGAGCCGGACAAGAAATCTTTACGTCTCGCTCTCTCCGATTGTTTAGGAATATGCGGGAAAGAGAAAGCGTAATAAAAATAGTAAATTTGTAATAGTGTGTGTATTTTTCCGGTGCATTTATGGCGGTCGGTCGATTGTAATAGCGTTTGAACCTTATTGCTTTGACTTAAGTTTTATTTTTGCTTGTTTCGTCTGTTTCGAATGGGGTGACATATTTTTCTTAATTTTAAAATATTTTTGGAAAAAATTATAACCTATATTAAAAATGCGTGGAATCGATTCAGTTACCCATTCTGAAGAAAGTAGCCAAAGGAAGTGCGTTTATCTTGTTACACCTTGTATATATGTCGGAGCGCACTCAAGTCCTGCGCTGGTCTTTCAACGCCATCTGTGGAGAATCGCTGGAACTACTTGTCGGAGTGCAGTAAAGTCCTGCGCTGATCTTTCAACGCCATCTGTGGAGAATCCCTTTAACTATTTGTGGAAACGTCAAACAGTTATTGTTTGGGCATGGTTGGCATGGAGTGGGGGTTAGAGATGACATTATAAAGAACCAGAGCTGTTATGAGGAGGGGCTTTTTCGGAATTGAGCGCTTAGACCGAGTAGACGTGTAGAACCCACTGCCATACCAAACTTGCCGCGTTTCCATGTTTAATCCGAAGTAATCTTACTGATCCTTTGCTACTTTGCTATTATTTTGTCGTAAGCTTTATTTCTAAGTTTAATTTAATGTAATCTGAATTAATTTTGGAAATAGTTCATTATTTGTTATAAAACTGTATTGAAGTGTTGTAATAGACCTTTAAACTCGGTGTACTGACTATTATTTCTGACCTCCAGCCACGTATAACCCAAATTATATCGACCGCTCGGACCTTAGCGCCGTTATCAGAAGTTGGATGTAACTTCACGTCCCACACATGGCTGGCTAGGTTATTTCAGGTTTTCAGGTTATAATTTCCAGATTTTCAGGTTATAATTGTCAGGTGATAATATTGTGAGGCATGGATGACAAGTGAAGAGATATGACCACCATGCCACGGTAAAACAGGATTTTGAAATAGAATAGCAAGTATCGGTGTAAAGGATTTTCAAGTAAGACGGCAAGTATTGGTATGGGTTATTTTAATTTCATTAGTCATGTGGTAACACAATTTCATTGCTTAAATTTTAATTTTTGTGTAAACTATATTGTGTGTGTAGTTTGTTTGATAATCGTGAGTGAAAAAAAGACATCAATTTCCGGTAATAAAATCATTTAAGACAGCTTCGTAATTAAAACAAATCGCTCCTCAGTGTAATCTTATTTTGATGTTTAATTTCTGAAAAAAAAAAGAAATCGTTTTTATTATGACCTCTGTTTTTATTATGAGGAGAAAGTTACACCCTTTGATTTTAGTGTGGTTTAACCAAGTATTATAACATCGGAACACACTTTTATCATGCGATCATTTTGTTGAGGTTTAATGTGGGTAGATTTGTGGTTAGTTTGCTAGAATGCCCATGGGCTAAGTACCTTTTGAAGTGTTGTGATATAAAAAGTGAATTTGAGTCGAGTAATAGTGATGAAAGTTATCGGATAACAATGGTACTTGGTTGGGTGAGCATTTTTGTTCAATTAATTTAATCGAAATGTAACGTAACTCGAGTCATTTTAAAGTAAAATTATGTTCCGAAGTTACAATAATAATTAATCTACGTTCATAAAATTCTTAAAGATAAAGGGGGTAGATTAGATTTTGTAGTCTGGTCGAAAAAGAAAAACAAACATTTTAAAGTCAGGTATTAATTAGGCTATGCCTTCCGTGTTGGTACAATTTTTAATTGATAACGAGATATGACGTACAGTGCAGTGACTTTTATCAAACGTGCGTGTTCTTTCCTTTCGTGACAGGTGTTAAATTCTTAACATTATTTCTTGATTACATTTTATTTTTGCGCAATGGGTAACACGCGGTCCTGGGTTCGATTCCCGGTGAGGCGGCAATTTGAATGATGAGTTTAAATTTTCGTTCTCGGTCTGGGTGTGTCCTTGTCTTGTGTGTTGTTCAGGGTACCCGCGACACAGGGAATCCTAGTGTGGTGTTTTGAGTGTGAAGCGTTATTTAAAAAAAAAAAACAAACACAAACAAAAAAAAAAAAAGAAGGGCGAGGTGGCCATAATATAAGGGCGAGGTGGCCATAATATAAGGGCGAGGTGGCCATAATATAAGGGCGAGGTGGCCATATAAAGGTGAGGTGTCCGTATAAAGGTGAGGTGTCCGTATAAAGGCGAGGTGGCCATTGAAAGGTGAGGTGACCATTGTAACACAGTTAATAATAATTAGCGGCAGTATCTCCGATACTGGTCAGGTAGCCGGTCAATAACAAAGGTATTCTTTTTATTTTGCTTTTTGGTAATTTGGTGCACCGCTTATCGCTGAAAAGGATTAATTGGAAAAAATAAACACACACAAAATAGTTTGCTTTATTTGTGCTCAACTTGACAAAGTATTTATTCCATTTATCGAGTACCTACAACGATAATAAAAGCCTACAACAATAATAACAATAAAAGCGTAAGCTAGTTTTTAAAAAGTGAACGGTTTGGTTTTTCATTGGTGACGTCGATCGAATTAGTTACTCATTAGTCCACGTTGTTTTAAAAGTGAAACACAATACAATTTTCATAGGGTTTATTTACTATGTGACAAAATGTTTTCGAGTAATCTCACTATAGTGACGTTTATCGAGCCATTAATTAAGAAAAAAAAGTGTTCGATTTCAGCTTATTTTGTTGCGTCGTTTTTAAAGTATAGTAAACCCAACTTAAGATTGAAACGAAAGAGGCGCTGTCGGACGCATTTAACATTCATTTGACCATTGCCATTTCGGAGATAAGTTGGGCGCACTGTAAAGCACACTTTATTGTTTTGTGTAGTATTCTAAATACCCGCGTAGTTCATTGTTAATTTTAAATATTGTGTAAGCGTTATCTAATGATCCAAAACATTGACATTAGAAGTATTACAGACGAATTAGTTGGATTCTTACCCGCTTTAGTCACTATATTTTCGAAATAAATAAAGTCGGCGTAAGTGTTTACGTCGGATTTATGATGCGTTTACGAAGCGTTTCTAGGTTATAAGGAACTGGAGACAAAGACCTTTTCTGGTTCCTGTCTGCAACCAAGGGTGACATTACCTAGATATAGTAACGGCTAGACGAGGTAAAAGTGAAACGGCGTTTTTGGTATGACAAAGTTTTATTTGGTTACATCTGGTGTGTTGGAGTTTTATAACTTCCATTTTATTTTCGTTCCTTGTGAAAATATGACTTTTTAATGTGTCTTGTAATTAATGAACAATGACAAAAGATAACAATTAAGATATCGGAGGTTCTGTAAAATTTGTTAATTTAAAAACTTTCGTCATTTTCTATTTGCTGAAAAAAAAATCAATAGCGGTTTGTGGAAGTTTAATGAAATTTTTAATTAAAGTAGCAGTTGGATACAATCAGTTCCCCAATTATTTTATTTACAAGTGCAGCACACTTCGATTGGTTTTAATTTACCTTGTGAAACCAATGCGTTTTGAAGTAATCTCACATGTGGCGATGCAATGTGCATCGTTCTGTTTTCAGATAAGTTTTCGAGGATGCACAGGTTATCCCAATGGCGATCAGGAACAAGAGCAGCTCACGCAGGTTACACGCGTGTTTTGTGGAACAGCATGGGCAGCTGCGTGCGTGCACTCGCGCACCCTGGAGTACTTTCGTATGACCTTGGAGGACGAGTCTGACAACTATCGTTCCGGGAAACGGGGAACCCATGATGCCTGCCTGATGTTACTGCTGCGGATCTAATTACAGGTGATCTGTATTGTTGTTTTGTGATAGCTTAAAGAAATAGTAAATTTAAACTTTTTCTTTTCGAGACGTAGTTCACTTGATAAAAGTCTATTTTTGAGAGGTTTAGTTTTCGGTCAGCTTGTCGAACGGAACTTTTGAAATTGTAATTGAATGGTGTTGTTACTTTGAAAAATGCATAGCCCTTATATGATCACTGGATAGAAGTGTTCTGTGCTGTTATTGGTGGGTGCCAAGACAGTTTTGCATCGGGATGGACGTTGCAATGCAGATGAGAGCTATGTATACGGTCATTATTTTTGAGAGAAGTACATGATTGTACTTGAGTACCGTTCGATAAGTCAACTTGTTTGAGAATTTTATGAGAAATGTAAAGTTTGTTTTGGATTAATCTGTAACGTGATAGGACAAATAAAGCGACATGTTGAACAAACCTTTTTAAGATTATTTTTGATAAAAGCTCGGAATGATCATCTGGGTGGTGTAGTGTTTGTAACCGGATGGAGGTTACATGCGCAGGTGACTGGATAGAGGTTGCCTATTGGGTTGATGCTTATGACCGGATGGAGGTTATAAGTGTGATGATCAGGACCGGATGGAGGTCAGGGTACGAGCACTGCAATATTTCAATGAGTTTCCTATTATTTGAATGAGAATGGATGTTGATCGACATGTCAGCTTTGGCCTTTGAGAGAAATAATCCTTACTAATATTATAAATGTGAAAGTGTGTTTGTTTGTTTGTTTGTTTGTGACGCTTTCACGTCGCAACAAAGCTATTATATGGTAAGGTTTATGTGTGTGGGGATAGTTAGGAGGGTGGAGAGTGACGTAGGCTACTTTTTACCGCGGAAAAACATCCCATTCCCATGGGAAGATCGATGTTTTGTTACTAGATATTTATTTTCGGATTTGCCAATAGATGGCGTTAACAAAATTCATTTGCAAGTTCTGAATTACGCTATCAAATACTACATGTAATTTACTTAAGTCATAGGCAAATGTAATAGGCTACTTTAGCTCTGCCTCGAGAACTCCCCGCTCCGGCTGTGTTCAGTGTACCGCCCGCCCGCTGGCACTATCCTGTTGGCTGATGTCCGCAAGTTGCTGGACTCGCCGACACCGGTGGTGGGCGCGGGCGACTGGAACTGCAAGCATCCGGGGTGGAATAGCCTAGCTGCCAACAGAAGTGGAAGGCTACTTTTTGATGCCGCTGAACAGCACGGCTACACTGTCGAGTGTGTTGCACACCGTTACCGCGGCTCTGAATAAGAGAGAACGCGTGTGTGCAGTATTCCTCGACATGGAAAAGGCGTTCGACCGTGTTTGGCACGACGGCTTTCTCTACAAGATCTCGCAGCCGTCGGCGCCCCGGAGTGCCGTTAAGATGATCTCCAGTTTCCTCGAAAATAGAAGCTTCAGAGTAGTGGTCGAAGACGCCGAATCCACCGAGCGTCCGATCGCAGCCGGCGTCCCGCAAGGGAGTTGCCTGTCCCCGGTCTGCTACGCCTGCTACACCGACGACATCCCGGCGGCAGGGGGGGCGTCGCTTGCCCTGTATGCCGATGACGTGGCGTACATCACCACGTCGCTGAATAGAACCCACGCCATTGTCAAGATGCAGCGTGCGCTTGATGCCCTCCCCGAATGGCTCGCCGCGTGGAGACTGTCGGTGAATGTCGGGAAGACGCAGGCCGTGAACATAGGAGGATACCTCAACAGGCGGGACCCTACTCTGGAGCTTCGTGGACAAGATATCCAATGGGCCCCACAGCCCAAATACTTGGGCAAAATCGACGGAAGACTCTCGATGAAGCCACAGGTTACGAAAGCCGTCGCGAATTCCAGAAGTGCGATGGCAGAAACCAGTGCTCTCCTCGAGCCTCCCTCTCGGACTGAAGCTCGGGGTCTACAAGACCTACATCAGACCCCGCCTCACGTACGCGGCAACGGCGTGGTACGCGCTCGCCAGCGAACCGCAGCGCAAGAGGATGCGCGCAGTTCAGGCGATTGCGCTCCGCCGGCTGACTGGTGCGCCGAGGTACGTCAGGAACGCCGTCATCCAGAGGGACCTTCGAGTCGAGAGCCTGGACGACTTCATCGAGCGATTGGCACGCAACATGTTCGGGCGTGTCGACGCGTCGCGGTTCCCGCATCTACAGGACCTGGCGCCGCTCCACACCCGTCCACCGGACCGCTGGGCCTTCCCGCGCGACTTGCTGGTTGCGCGGGACGGGCCTAGCACTGACTGATACTGGGGCTTCGTAAGTCGTCGCCCGACGCTGATCGGCTCCTGCTGGGCTTCCCACCAGCGGGATTCACCCGGTAGGGGCTCGATCGCCTGGGTGGCGCGAAGATGAACCCCATCCCGTTTAAGACTCTGTGGCCTGTAAAAAGGTCACCACTCACCGGACTTGACCTATTGGTTAACAACAGATGGACAACCAAGGGCCTTAGGGCCCAACCCAAGGACTGGCCCGTTTTAACGGGCCGCGAGAGACATCCCCAAAGGGGAACTAACTGTCCCGAGGGCTCCACACACCTCAGACAGGGTGGAGTGAAGAGAGCGAGTAGTAGGCTACTTTTTAGCCTAAATTCCTACGGGAGCGGGACCTACGCGGGTGTTACCTACGGGTCCCGAAGCGAAGCGCGGGCGGTTCTCTAGTCTGTTATGATATTCAAAATTTGTAATTATTTGATAAAGTTGTTTTTTTATTCCCTGCCCACTTGGGTCAGGGATGGCCGAACGACTAGAACCAGTACTGTTCGAGAATTTTCTTTCATTCCAGTTACTTCACACGAGGACGTGTGATCCTCAGGATGGCCGTGTCGGAGCGCACTCAAGTCCTGCGCTGGTCTTTCAACGCCATCTGTGGAGAATCGCTGGAACTACTTGTCGGAGTGCAGTAAAGTCCTGCGCTGAACTTTCAACGCCATCTGTGGAGAATCCCTTTAACTATTTGTGGAAACGTCAAACAGTTATTGTTTGGGCATGGTTGGCATGGAGTGGGGGTTAGAGATGACATTATAAAGAACCAGAGCTGTTATGAGGAGGGGCTTTTTCGGAATTGAGCGCTTAGACCGAGTAGACGTGTAGAACCCACTGCCATACCAAACTTGCCGCGTTTCCATGTTTAATCCGAAGTAATCTTACTGATCCTTTGCTACTTTGCTATTATTTTGTCGTAAGCTTTATTTCTAAGTTTAATTTAATGTAATCTGAATTAATTTTGGAAATAGTTCATTATTTGTTATAAAACTGTATTGAAGTGTTGTAATAGACCTTTAAACTCGGTGTACTGACTATTATTTCTGACCTTCAGCCACGTATAACCCAAATTATATCGACCGCTCGGACCTTAGCGCCGTTATATATATATATACGAGGTATACGAGGTATATATATATACACAATCTTTAAATAACCAATGGTAATTTATAATTTGAAGTATATAATCCAGAAGCAACTTTACATAATATTACATTACATAATTACATAATATAGTAATTACATAATATAATATATATGTCGGAGACGGAAATAAAATTGGATTAAAATCAAACTAAATAAATCATTAAACTTTGAATAAAACGTAAATCCGGAACTGTAATTTAAATGGCAACACTATACGAATTGTAAACGTGTCTCGACGGGATATCGGAGGGGGAACCCAACAGAGGGCACCTGTGGTGTCGGCTACGAAGAGCGGGGACTTCTCGAGCAGACGTCGAGCTGAACGGTCGCATTAAGTTAACTAGTGTACTTTGTAATAAAATCCTATACAAGTGTATTTCAGTCGTACCACGTTTTAACATAACCTAAAAGCTTTAATCAAATTAAGTTAAACTGTGTAAACCTAATTTAAATCATTAACAAGAATATTGAACGCCCACTGTGTTTTATTTTTCACCTTGCAACCTGATGATCGGAGCATTATACCACCATCCTGACTAGTGCCTCCGAAATCAGAAGTTGGGATAAAGAACTCACTGTGGGTTTTCAGGTTACAATTTTCAGGTTTTTAGGTTGCGATTTTCAGGTGATAACTGGATCCATAAATGGCAAGTGAGTTGCCATGTGCCATTACATCTCACATGGCATGGATGGAATGTGGCGTCGAATTTTGGTAAAGCTAAGTAACACAGCGAGTATGGGTATGGCATTATTTTTATTCCATTACGTCTGAGGTGATACAATTTCATTGCTTAAATTTTAATTTTGTGTAAACTATATTGTGTGTGTGCGTAGTTTGTTTGATAATCGTGAGTGAAAATAAAGACATCAATTTCCGGTGATAAAATCATTTAACGCAGCTCCGTAATTAAAACAAATCGCTCCTCATTGTAATCTTATTTTGATGTTTAATCGCTGAAAAACAAAAGAAATCGTTTTTATTATGACCTCTATGTTTTTATTATGAAGAGAAAGTTACACCCTTTGATTTTAGTGTAGTTTAATCAAGTATTATAACATCGGAACACACTTTTATCATGCGATCATTTTGTTGAAGTTTAATGTGGGTAGATTTGTGGTATTAGTTTGTTAGAATGCCCAAGAGCTAAGTACCATTTGAAGTGTTGTGATATAAAAAGTGAATTTGAGTAGAGTGATAGCGATGAATCTTAGCTCGGCTGGTCGGACCGTACCAGTAGACATTTCGTAGCCGTAGTCCGTAGAAGTCGGTATCTGCTTGAAGTAGATACGAAACTACTTTAAGTAGACCGTGGATACGCGGTACGCGGGTGGCTCTGGCGGAGGTCGGGGTCCATTTCATAGCCGTAGTCCGTAGAAGTCGGTATCTGCTTGAAGTGGTTACGAAACTACTTTAAGTAGACCGTGGATACGCGGTACGCGGGTGGCTCTGGCGGAGGTCGGGGTCCAGGTTAGACCACGGAGGAATCCGTGCGACCCGTTCGGCATTCGGAAGAATGCGTGTGTAACAAACGTAGTTTGTTGGTTGGGCTTAGCGAAAAGCCACAGGCCACGGGTTTGATTCATGCTTTGTTTTGAGATACCTTGATGATAATAGTTGATGAAAGTTATTGGATAACAATGGTACTTGGTTGGGTAAGCATTTTTGTTCATTTAATTTAATCGAAATGTAACGTAACTCGAGTCATTTTAAAGTAAAATTATTATGTTCCGAAGTGACAATTAATCTACGTTCATAAAATTATTAAAGATACCCCCTTTGGTAGATAAGATTTTGTAGTCTGGTCGAAAAGAAAAACAAACGTTTTAAAGTTAGGCATTTTATTATGCATTCCGTGTTGGTACAATTTTTAATTGATAACGAGATATGACGCACAGAGCAGTGACTTTTATCAAACGTGTAATGTTCGTGATAGTTATTTTGGTTTTTGGTTATTTGGTGCGCCGCTTAACGCTGAAAAGGATTCATTGGAAAAGGATAAACACACACAAAATGGTTTGCTCTATTTGTGCTCAACTTGACGAAGTATTTATTCCATTTATCGAGTACCTACAACGATAATAAAAGCCTACAACAATAATAACAATAAAAGCGTAAGCTAGTTTTTTTAAAGTGAACGGTTTGGTTGTTCATTGGTGACGTCGATCGAATTAGTTGCTCATTGGTTCGCGTTGTTTTAAAAGTGAAACACAATACAATTTTCAAAGTTTTATTTACTATGTGACAAAATAATTTCGATATTCTAAATTCGATATTTGAAAATCATATTTTCAAAATTTCTAATGATTTGATAAGGTTGTTTTTATTCCCTGCCCACTTAGGTCAGGAAGGGCCGAGCTATAAGAGATACTCTCGTTTATGTTTATTGTTACAGGTAAATTCCGACACCACAGCCGATCGAGTCATCCGGTTTTACGACGATTGTACGACAACCTATTGCGTTAAAAAGTTAAAAACAAATCCGCGTTAATAATAAATTTGGTAATTTTGCTCTAAACAAGTGTGGTTATGGAGTTTGTTTAGCCGTCTTCTTCTCCATAGCGACGACACCGGAAACGGCGCGGCGGGAGTGTAGGAAGTTAGGGCTAAAAATAAATGCAAAAAAAAACTTTAAACAAAAACTTGGCGTTCAATCAAAGAAATTTTAAGTAATCTAAAAACTTGTTGCTCAAATTAAATTTGTAGTCTCGTTTAAAATTAGTAACTTTTGCTGAATAAAATAAAATTAGAGCTTTGTTGTAACCTAAAGTAAAAGGCATCACACGAGGACGTGTGCTAGTCAGAATGGCCGTGTCGGAGACGGAAATAAAATTGGATTAAAATCAAACTAAATAAATCATTAAACTTTGAATAAAACGTAAATCCGGAACTGTAATTTAAATGGCAACACTATACGAATTGTAAACGTGTCTCGATGGGATATCGGAGGGGGAACCCAACAGAGGGCACCTGTGGTGTCGGCTACGAAGAGCGGGGACTTCTCGAGCAGACGTCGAGCTGAACGGTCGCATTAAGTTAACTAGTGTACTTTGTAATAAAATCCTATACTGCGTCGTACCTATGCCCAATGGCATAACGTTTCTCTAAGTGTATTTCAGTCGTACCACGTTTTAACATAACCTAAAAGCTTTAATCAAATTAAGTTAAACTGTGTAAACCTAATTTAAATCATTAACAAGAATATTGAACGCCCACTGTGTTTTATTTTTCACCTTGCAACCTGATGATCGGAGCATTATACCACCATCCTGACTAGTGCCTCCGAAATATAATACTTATCTACAAATCGTCGAGGGTGATACTCAGAGCCGGATAACACCGACAGGGGCAGAGCAACGTTCCCTCCGACTGCTAAGTAGCAAATGACCGCCATCTCGTAGTAGTTATCTCACCACCCCTATGGGGCGGGCGGAGTCATTCGAAACCTTTCGGTTCCCTTGGTGAGGGTTTCTTACGCAGCCCGTAAAGACGGACCGGTCCTTGGAGCGTGAATCTTCACTTCAGACGTTGAGCAGCTCAGAGTAGCGGCGCAGGGATAGTGAGGCGTCAGTTGAGGCAGTGGTCTCTCGGTGGTGTTTAAGTTGCCGCCGCCGTCTTCACGCTGCCTGAGCGGTCTCGCCCTACCAGGTGGAACCGCCGCTTGCCGCGACGGAAGCCCAGCAGGAGCTGACCAGCGATCAGGTGCGACTCACGGGCAGCGGCAACGGATCTCTGTAGAGTTGTAGTTGCCTACAACTTTTCGCGAATCCTCGCAATGAGGTCGCAGACTTCACTTGTGACGCTGGTGTCCATCACGGCCCCTGCGTCGACGGCTGCTTTGAGCCGCGTGAGGTCCTCCAGCTCTTCATCCAGGTCCAGACCGGGACGGGTGCTCTGTACGGGCTGCGATGACTCCCCCTCCACAGGGGTGGGTGAGGCCGCTCGCTTGGGCTTCTTCTTTTTCTTCTTCGGCTTCTGTTGGCGCTCGGGGCTAGCGCGCGGTGTGGGATCTTTGGCAGGGGCCATCAGCGATGACGCTGCGGTCTCCTGAACGACGGCTTCTATTGTGGGCGGCGTAGGCGGCCTCTCCGTGGCTGTCGGCGGCTCTGTCTCCCTCCGCTGATAACGAAGGGGCCTCGCACTGTGAGACAGAGCTACCGTGCCGGCTTTCTTATTCCGTGCCTCTCTCCAGCGCACGGGGCATCTGGCATAGTTAGCCGGGTGAGGCCCACCACAGTTAACACATGTGGCGGGCTCTTCTCGGGGTCTCGGGCACAGATGTGCCATGTGTGCCTCTCCACACCTCACACAAGCCTCCCACAATGATGGCTCCAGGCTCGAGCTCTTTGCATACCGATTCAAGTTGCTCCAAGTAAGGCCCTATGGGCTGGTCAGGTTCGAAGTAGAAGGAGATGACAGTAATCCTCCAGGCGCCGGTTCTGATTCCCACCACTGCGATGTTATTTGTGGTGAGTTGTGGGTATTGGATAACATCCAGGTCTGCATCGAATACGGCAATAGCTGCCTTGACCGGTCCCTCTTCGTTACCCGCGCTCTGGAAGACTCTGGCACCCCCATACTGCGTCACCCTCCCAATCCCACCGACGTAGGGTTCTTGGAGCAATGCTACTGCTAGTTTGAGCCTCTTGGCTTCCAGCATGAGCTCATCGGTAGCTAATCGCTTTCTTTGCAAGTTTGCCTGTGCCATCATGTATGGGTTGTGTTCTATAAAGTTCTCCTTGGTGCCCTTAGCAGTATGAGATGCTGGCCCTTGCCAGCGCATCCCATTTGCGCCTCACTGGACAACTCTCGCTAAATGCGTTATGTCCTAGTTGATCCAGCTTGGCGCGGCTACAATTGCAACACGATGGGTCTGCGTTGGCGAGCCAGTTCTCACACTCCGATCTCAGGTGGGGCCCCCCACAGTGACTACATTTGACGGTGGTCTCCGTGCAGAAACGCCTTCCGTGACCGAAGCAGAGGCACTGAGAACACTGCAGTAAAGGAGAGAAGTCTTCGACTCTTATCCTCTGCAGATCTATTCGCACCGTCTCTGCCTCGGTCATCCTCCTCCAAATGATCGGTGAGACCCGCATGATTATGTGGCAGGTATGCGGGTTCCTGTTCCTTTTACGGAACCTTATTTCCATGCGGGCCTCTTCTTCTTTGATATCCTTGAATATATCTTTGTTTTGGTTTCGCAGGGCCCCGACCACCTCTTCATCACCATGGATGGTGAGGACATTCCTAAGTATCAGGAGCGGGTCCTTGTTTTTTATGTTTTCAATGACCAACTTGTCATTGGCCCCGCTCAGCCGCTCCTTAACTTTCGCCCTTTCTTCTTCTGTGGAGCACCCGACGATTACTTTTCGATCTTTCGCCTTGCGAACCTTCTCAACTCTCACCCATCCGTCTTTAGCGTTAATTGCTTCCCTTACTTGGGTAAGCACTTGGTCTCCGGTGTCAGTCTCGGTTTTTGAGCTGATGACCACTGAGTGGAGAGTTGGGTTTCGGCGAGGTGCTTCCTTTTTGTTGGCGGCGGCTATGTTGGCATATGAGACCTTCTCCAAGACCTCCTTCTGTTTTTCCATCAGTTCCTTCATTTCCTCCATTTTTACATTATTCTCCTTCAAAAGTCTTCCATGTTCTTCAATACTTCTTAGTAAGTCTTCTTCATTCCTTGAGCCCTTTTCTTCCTTCCGTTGTATTTCCTTTTCCGTCACTTTTTTTCCCATCGGTTCTTTTCCTTCCTCTGCTTCCACCACTAATCTGTACAATCTATCTATCGCTTGAGTAACCTCAGTTTTAATGTCGGTTCTCAGGTTCCGCGATTTTTCTAAGTGGGTCTTGGCCTTGACTAGGCAAGAACGGGCCTCTCTAACCCTACTTGTTTGTGTGGATGTGGTTTTTTCTGTGGGGCTTTTTATCGCCTCTAACGATGGTCTGAGGATCGATATTGTGTCCTCTTGAGAGGTTTGGTGTCTAAGTGATGGTTTGGAAGGGCCTGGCTGGGCTTGAGTCTTTGTTATCGTTACATTTAAAGGGGGTGTTTTTTGTGCTGCTGCTATGTTGCCTGTTTCCCATTCCCCAATGCTCCTCCTGACCGTTTGGGAGCTAGATGGTCCTGCCGTCTCTGTCCTCTCTACTGAGTCAGTTCCCGCGTCTATGTTGGGGTTTGGGTTTTGGCTCTTCTTTTTGGGTGTTCGGTGTCCAAACATTTTTCTTTTTGTACAGGGGACTCGTCACACAATAAAATAAAGTTGTATATTTAGTATAGATGCTACTATAACAATCTTATATTAGATTATTTAAAATAAAATTTAAAATAATATTTTTAAATTTTCAATCAATATTTAGTATCAATGGGTGTAAAAAGCCCTCTTGATTGTCAATACTATTCTGTCAATAGTAGCTGTGGTTTGGTCCCTGGAGCGTGTATAAGGTGCTCCTATTATGACCTCGCCAACTTGTCTTTGCTCTTTTAGTTGTCTTCGCCTCACGTCGTCCAGTCTTTGCCGCCTCTCGCCTGTCCAATCCACTTATGAAATATTCCAATTTTTATAGTCCCTTATCCCTATATATTTATTGTTATATTGTGAGTTTTCTTTCTTACTGTTTATTGTTTAAAAAGTGCAGTTATTTTAAAACGGATTTACAGTTTAGTACAAAATGTACAGAATAACAGCGGAATAAAGTCAAGTAGTAAATCAATTTGTTTGTTGTATTATAAAATGATGTATTGTATGTTGACTAATTTATTTATTTCTTTTTCAGATTGACTATACAGATAATTTTCAGAGTGAAAAGGAGGGGATCTACCTATAAAATAAAACAGCAAATATTAAATAATTCCTAAATTATAAGTTGTACGGTTGTATATAATTTATGGGTGTTAGAACTAGGCTTCTTTATTTAATTTAGGTCCCAACAGGTGATAAAAAGGTATAGATTCAGTGTGATCTCAAAGTGGAGTGGAATAAATGTTCCAGTATTTATTACTAACCAATACACATTAACCCGCGAGCACTCGCGCTATGAGCATTTCCCTCACGGTGAATTTCAAATTCGCGCCATTTTTGGATTTATTTAACTATGGACGTCGTTCGCCCTATAGCTGAGTTTTATACTTCCCCCGTCCCGCTCGTAACATTTTTTTTATGTTAGTGTGCATCAATCGCGCACTGGAGGTGGTTTGTCACGTCAGAGTCACGTCGCGCGGCGTTTTGCTCATCGCGCGAGTGACAACGTAAGTATTATTTTATTAGTAATTCTTGTATTGGAAAATAGCATTTTACCTAATTTAAAGTCTTTATTGTTTAAAAACGTTCAACAATGAGTATATTATACATTTACATATAAATATAACAATATTTTTACAGATAGATAGCAGAGAACAACAAATTCCAAAAGTGCACTTAAGAAATGCCCATTTAATTCCTAAATTTGTAATTAAATTGTAATTAGTGTAACGAATGTTATATATTAAAAATAAATAATTGATTTGATTTTACACAACTGTTTTATTATTAACAAGCAGTAATAGAAATAAATATACTATAATTTATGTACTTTTTCGCTATTTATAAAACGTGAGAAAAATGCTCTATACGCGAGTGCTCGTGTAAGTTTTAAAAGCGCGAGTGCTCCCGGGTTAAATATAAAATTTTCCTAGTTTCTATTTCTACAATAGATTTAGAACACAAATATATATTAGTATTAGATTAATTGAAACCCAATACTGCTTTGAGAATAACGATTGTAATATGTATCTATCTTAATTTAATAACTTAATAATAAATTAGTAATTTTTTCTCTATTTCAGGATGTATGTGTGTGTTTATTCGGGATGGGAAAGGGAAGAATTTATAGTTTTTACAGTAACTTACTAATTCCTAATTGGAGTTTTTATTTTACTATAAGTTTTAACTATTTTCTATTTTAAATTTGAGATATCTCTTCCTATCTCAAGTTTATGTATGTTATATATGTATGTTATGTATATACACTATGTATTTAATGTATTTTTATTATTATATTGCGTTTTGATATATACTTTAGAAATTTTTGTTCACCGGAATAGGGCTTTTCCTTTTATTGTTTGTTTTTAATTATCTATTATTTGTTATTTACTTTAGTTTATACTATTTCGATTTCTATTTCTGATTTTTGTAAGCGTATTAATTTTTAGTTGTTAATTTATTTTGAATATGTAAGTAATTTTTAATTAATGAGAATAGGGCTTTTCCTTCTATTGTATGCTTAGATTAAGTCGAGGGTGATACTCAGAGCCGGATAACACCGACAGGGGCAGAGCAACGTTCCCTCCGACTGCTCAGTAGCAAATGACCGCCATTACAACTTTCCAGTCCTTTTATAGCCGGAGATAAACAAATCACCCCACCCAACCTCTGACTATCAGGTACCGAATGACCCTACCCAATCTCAGGTAGCACAAACTAGAAATGAAATGAAATGAAATGAAATGAAATGAAATGAAATGAAATGAAATGATTTATTTCGAACTTGGTTTTTACAAACACTTTTCGAATGTCATCTACGCCATCGCTTCCACAAATCCCTACGATGAGTGGCCTTGGTAGAAGAAGCGGCAAGAAACTCCCAAGGAGTTTCTTTTTTCTTCCCCACTCACAGTTACAGAGAACACTTATCACTACTTAAGGCTATATTTCAAACTCATGTCCAGGCTGTTTTATCTTGAAAATATTCATCCAGTTTATAATAACCCTTCGTCATAAGAATGTCCTTAACATGAGTTTTTAGCTTACAGTATGGCATTTCCGTTAATTCTAACGGAATTTTATTATAAATTTTTACGCATCTACCCATGAACGAGCCACCAGTTTTACAAAGCCTAAAATTTGGTACAATCAGCTTAGCCTTATTCCTAGTATTAATATTATGGACATCACTTTTCTTTAAAAAACTATCATGGTACTTTTTAACATACATAATATTATCCAAGATATATTGTGATGTAACAGTGAGTATATTAACTTCTTTAAACAGATCTCTCAGCGAGTCCCTAGGTCTGAGGTTGTAAATTGCACGCACTGCCCTTTTCTGTAATATAAAAATAGATTCAATGTCTGCAGCTGTGCCCCACAACAACAAACCGTAGGACATCACACTATGAAAGTAACTAAAATAAACTAGTCTTGCTGTTTCCACGTTAGTTAAGAGCTTTACTTTCTTAATAGCGTAAGCAGCAGAACTGAGTCTCCCAGACAAGGCTTCAATATGGGGACTCCATTGCAACCGAGAATCTATCGTAAGGCCAAGAAACTTTGTAGAATTTACTAAGTCAAGTACTTCCCCATTTAGAAGTATGTTAGTTGGCACCTGTTTTACATTCGGAAAGACGTCGCCGCGGACACGCCCGCGCCGGCCCAGGGAGGGCTGGAGGGAGGGCTCGCTGAGCCGAAGCCTCGCCCGCCAACCGACCGACGTCCGACTGCGGGCGGTTCCGTGCCGTCCGCCGCCACCACCCGCCCTTCGGCGATCCCCGTGCCAACGGCGACCACCTCACCGGTCGCCGCGGGCCCACGCCCAACGCGCCCGCCGTTTCCGGCACCATCGCGCCCACCGGCCACTGAAAAGGCCCGAACACCTGGCCAATCGCCATTTGCGGAGGACGCTTTTATTACAAAGCGCCTTGCTCCCGCAATGGCGTCTATGTCACCGCCGGCCCAAGCGTCCCGCCGCCCCCTGGACTCCGTTGAGAAAACCCAGGACCCCACTGAGAAGAGGGTATGCTTGAAGCCCACGCCGCCGTACTCCGTCCCGCTCCCACCAAGGGACCCGAGGAAGAGAGCAAGAGAGACGGCAACAAACTACCCGCAGCCCTACGAGTTCTCGGCAGCCCGACTCACCACTGAGTGGGCGCCCGCCGCCCCATCGGACACGCCGCCTACGTTGAGCGCTTCATTACACAGCGCTCCGGGGCAAGCGATCGCTCCCACTGAAACCACCGCGACCGCCGCGACCTACGCGACACCGGCCGCGCCTCCTCCCCGCGCCGCCCCGCGCCGGCTCGAGATCGAGAGACCTGTTTCGCGATCCGCGCCCGCCAGCCGTGCCGCGACGCCACCACTGATTCCGACAACGCCCGCGCCCGCCAACCGCGCCGCGACACCACTGCCACCGCCGCCAACCACGACCGCGCCCGCGACCGCGCCCGCGACCGCGCCCGCGACCGCGCCCGCGACCGTGACTCACGCGAGCTTTGCCGCCGCTTTGAGCGCGCCGCGCACCGCGCCCGCCGCGCCGAGTGCCGCGCCCACGAACGCGACGACGCAAGCAGCAGCCCCCTCCACAGGACCAACCCCGCCGCAGACACGGCAAAGATACCCTCCGCTGGTGGTGGATAAGCTGCCCGACTGGGCTCACCACTTTCGAGAGCTCAAAGGGCGGCTTGGACATGCCCCCAACGCACGCCCCTATGGAAAAGGGCTGCGTTTTCAAGCGAAGAGCGAGAGGGAGTTCCGGACCGTGCAGTCTTATCTCTGGGACCTAGAACAACGCGAAAAGGTCTCATGGCACGGATACTCCCTCCCAGCGGAGCGGAGCCTACGAGTGGCCATTAGGGGGCTGCCAGTGGACACCGCCCCGCAGGAGATAGAACAGGAGCTCCGCGACTTGGGTTACGAACCCGAGTATGTCCGCCCCATAAAAGCACGCCAAGGGAGGCCAGGTTGCATATTCCTGGCCATTCTAAAGAGGACCCAGGACCTCACACCGGGCATCTACGCCGTAGATGAGCTCCTATGCATGCCCGGTGTCAAGATCGAGGCCTGGCGGGGAAAAAAGGGACCGGCGCAATGCCACCGGTGCCAACAGTTCCGACACTCGTCGCACAATTGCCACAGAATGGCGGCCTGTGTGCGTTGCGGCGAGGAACATTCCGCCCGCGAGTGCCCTCGACCTCTAGAAGAGCCGGCCACCTGCGTTAACTGCGGGGGGCCTCACCCGGCCAACCATGTCGGCTGCCCCGTCTACAAAAAAGAGGCGAGGAATAAGCGTGCAGGCCCGGTGGCATTAACGGGGGAGCACGCTCAACTCCCCCGCCCTCGAACAAGATCAAAATCCGGTCCGAGGGCGGACACCCGGAACGCGGAAGAACCGCACCAGCCAGGCTCGCTGATGGCGGCAGCGAATGAGCCTCGGCAGCGCGGAGCTCCGAGTCGGAGGAGCAAGAAGAAGAAGGGAGGGAAGGGGAAGGGGAAGGGGAAGAAGGCACAGGCCGTCCCCCCCCCACCACCACCACCCACTTCAGCACCTCCCAAGGGCGTTCCCAAAGCCGAACCCAAGAAGGGAAACAAAAAGAGGGAAGCCGGAGAGCAGGTAACGGCCCCTCCCCGCGCCCCACGTCGCACAGAAACGACAGAGGGCGAGGGTAATCCTCACGTAAGCTTCGTGATGGAACTGCTCAGTACAGTTATGCTGGGGGTTGCAGAGGGGAAATGCCCCCTGCAACTGGCCTCAGAGGCCCTCCAAAAACTAGGAGCCTACTATGGATAGTAGGCCCATCAGAATAGTTTTTTGGAACGCCCGCGGCCTTAGGAGTAAGGCCGCTCTCCTCCGACTCTTCCTGCGGGAGCAGAATGTCGACGTGGCCCTAGTCAGCGAGACTCTACTCTCCCCGTCGGTACAACTCAAGATGCCGGGATATCATATATACCGCCAGGACGATGCCACGGCTACAGGACAGCCGCTCAGAGGGCTGGCAGTGCTGGTGAGACGCAGAGTCGTTCACCAACCTCTCCCGCCCATGATTCTCGACTCCATGCAGGCGCTTGGGGTCGAAGTATGCCTAGACACCCCGCTCCGGCTGTATGCGATTTACCGATCGCCCCGCGGCGCACCAGAGCCGGCTGACGTCCGCAAACTGCTGGACTCGCCGCTCCCAACCATTGCCGCGGGTGATTGGAATTGCAAGCACCCGGGGTGGAACTCCAATGTTACCAACAGAGGCGGGAGGGTCCTCTTTGACCTAGCTGAAAGCCTCGGTCTGGACATATACGGCCCGGACTCCCCGACGCATTATCCCGACCAGAGGAATATTGCGTCGGACGTGCTAGATATCGCCGTATGCCGGGGCTTGCACTGCCAGCTTCAACTAGAGGCGCTGCAGGACAGCATGGGGTCCGACCATGTTCCTGTCCTGCTCGTCCTGGCGAAGGAACCCAGTAGAGTCTTGCCCAGAAGGCCACGTCGTCTAACGGACTGGACAACCTTCAGGAGAGAACTGGAGATCACCACTCCAACTCGGCCCGTCCACACGGAGGCGGACGTTAATCTGCTGGCTGCTGAGCTGACCGCCAGTGTCCAGCAAGCTCTGCAGCTCGCATCGAAAGACGCGCAAGTCCAGGGGGCATTGCCTCCGCTACCTTACCATCTCCGCAGCCTCCTGGACAAGAAGAAACGACTGCAGAAGCGCTGGCAGGAGTCTAGATGCCCGGTCACGAAAAACCAGCTCAACAGGACCGCAGCCCAGCTTAAAGCCGAGTTGGACGTACATGCGACTGTGAGTTGGGAGGAGCACCTCGACACAGCGAGCGATGACTGGACAGCGCTACATCGCCTGTGTCG
This sequence comes from Hesperia comma, assembly GCA_905404135.1. Lineage (NCBI taxonomy): Eukaryota > Metazoa > Arthropoda > Insecta > Lepidoptera > Hesperiidae > Hesperia > Hesperia comma. The sequence goes on from FR990013.1 coordinate 4,491,737, forward strand.
CTCGTTATCGAATACCCCAGCCGCAGTTCGCCCGCTGTTACACGCGGACGGCACGCTAAGATACCGGGCGGAAGATCGCGCAGAGATCTTCGCCGAACACCTAGAGCGCCAATTCCGGCCGAACCCAACAGACCAGGCGGAACACGTGGCGGCAGTCGAGCAACACCTTGTGCAGTACTTCGCGCCACCTATAGCTCCTGATGAAGACCCCATTGTCTTCTCTCCCGGCTTGGTGCAGCGGGTCACCAAGAAGCTGAAGCCCAACAAGGCCCCTGGGGCGGATGACATAACGAACAAGGCGCTGCGACACTTTCCCTCGAAGACGTTCGGGGCTGTCGCGCGCCTGTTCAATGGCATCGTACGTACGGGGGCCTTCCCAGAAGCATGGAAGATCGGACGGGTGATCATGCTGCCCAAGCAGGGGAAGGACCAGATGAAGCCAGCGAGCTATAGGCCCATCACATTGCTACCGACACTGTCCAAGGTGTTCGAGAAGCTCCTGCTGCCACACATCCAAGAGCATTTGAAACCAAGACCGGAACAGTTTGGGTTCCGGCCGGAACACTCAACGACTCTGCAGTTGTCGAGGATACTGCACACCGTTACCGCGGCCCTTAATAGGAGAGAACGCGCGTGTGCAGTATTCCTTGACATGGAAAAGGCGTTCGACCGTGTTTGGCACGACGGCTTGCTGTACAAGATCTCGCAGTCGTCGGCGCCCAGGCGTGCCGTAAAGGTGATCTCCAGCTTCCTTCGGAACCGAAGCTTCAGAGTAGTGGTAGAGGGCGCCCAGTCTACGGAGCGCCCTATCGCGGCCGGAGTCCCGCAAGGGAGCTGTCTGTCTCCAGCCTGCTACGCCAGCTACACCGATGACATCCCGGCGGCAGGGGGGGCGTCGCTCGCCCTGTATGCCGATGACGTGGCGTATGTTACCACGTCACTCAATATGCCCCACGCCATCGTGAAAATGCAACGCGCGCTTGATGCCCTCCCCGACTGGCTCGCCCGGTGGAGGTTATCGGTGAACGTAGGGAAGACGCAGGCTGTGAAGATCGGACCCGCGACCAGCCGCGACCCTACTCTGAAGCTCATGGATCAAGACATCCTGTGGTCCCCTCGTGCCACATACTTGGGGATCGTCATTGACTCTGCCTTGACGATGAAGCCCCAGGTGGACAAGGCCGTTGCGAACGCCAGGTGCGCAATGGCACTCCTCCGCCCAGTGCTCTCCTCGAGACTCCCTCTGAGGGTGAAACTCGGGATCTATAAAACGTACATTAGATCCCGCCTCACGTACGCGGCTCCCGCGTGGTTTGCGCTGACGAGCGAGCCACAGCGCCGGAGACTGCGTACAGTGCAGTCCATCGCGCTGCGCCGAGTTACCGGCGCTCCGCGATACGTGAGGAACGCCGTCATCCAGAGGGACCTTCGGGTCGAGAGCCTGGACGACTTCGTCTGCAACCTGGCACGCCGCATGTTCGAGCGTGTCGAAGCGTCGCGGTTCCCGCACCTGCGGGACCTGGCGCCGCTCCACGCTCGCCCACCTGACCGCAGGGCTTTCCCGCGCGACTTGCTAGTTGCGCGGGGAGAACCCGCGGACTGACTCCGGGGCTTCACAAGCCGCCGCCCGGTCGCTGATCGGCTCCTGCTGGGCTTCCCACCAGCGGGATCAACCTGGTAGGGCCTGATCGCCCGGGCGGCGCGAAGATGCAACCCACACCGGACCTGACGCCGCGGCAACAAGCCGCTCATATGAAGACTCCGCATTATTATGATTATCATCACGGATTTGACACCAAGGGGGCCTCGGCCCCCAACCCAAGGACCGGTCTATATTAATAGACCGCGAGAGAAACCTCGCAAGGGGACACACCAGTCCCAGCGACTCCGCACGTCCCTTGCGGGACGGAGTGAAGAACAACGAGGCACCGGTCTCTTGCATCGCGACTCTTAGCATAAGCAGGGCGAAGCTCTGCCCATTTGGTTACCGATAGCTTATTTTAGTTCGTTATTTACTTAATTTCATTTTATTATGTTCCTTTTGCTAATTCTTTTTGCTAGTTACATTTATTGTTAATAATAGTTGTAAATAATAGTTGTAAATTCTTTTTGTGTTTAATTGAAATATAATTATTGTGTTTTTTGTGTTTTTCGTGTTTTTTTTTAATAAATTAATTCTCCAAACGCTAAATTTAGTTATAATTTATTTACTGTTATATTGCAGTTAAAAACCTTTATTAAATATTTTACCAAAAAGACTAGTCGTTGCATACCGTATAACGAAACATTCTTTAGCTAGTCTGTGCATATTATGTCATGTCAATGTGCCACAAACAAGTCAAAACAAACCTGGCTGGTTATAAATAATTTCGATAAAAAGCAAAAGCAAAACTAAAGAGACGTCAGTGGTTTAGCCGGCAACTTCATACTGTTAATTTTTGTGTCACAGATGCGCGCGCATCGTAAAATTTCACTCTCATGATTTTTCCATAACGCGCCTAAAGAAGTATAACTTCAATAAAACGAGATAGATTTTGTACGTGTCATGGGAGAAAAAGAGATGAAACTATTGCTTACATAGGTACGTGTATGTAGTGGCGAAAATTATTTTTGGTCTGCTAATTTTGTCTTTTTTTATAAGTCTGTGGACAGAATAATTATCTCGTAACTTTTTCAAAATTCTTAGTTTATTCGAAACTTGATGCTTGTTGTCTGGTCAATGTTTTTAGTAACATCTGACTTACTACTTCTGAGTACTTTTTGAGTAAGGGTCGTACGACTTTGGTCAAATCTGATATTCGTCAAATCGGCAATTCGTCAAATCTGAAATTGGTCAAATCGGTAGTTCGTCAAATCGTCTTTTTGTCCAGTTATGAAATTTGCCAAATACGCTTTTAGTCAAGTCTATGTACAGTCGATGAAGAGATACGTTTTCATTTCATAATCTCTACTTATCGATTTTGAAGTCGTGTATTTTTGTGTGAAAAGGTTACTAAATTACCTACTCTCAATATCATTGCTACGAATGGTTCTTTTCGAATGTCTTCGATCATCATCATCATCTCAACCCATCATGGCCCACTATTGAGCACGGGTTTCCTCTCAGAATGAGAAGGTTAAGGCCATAGTTGACCACGCTGGCCAAGTGCGGATTGGCGGACTTCACACACCTTTGAGTTTTTGCAAACTATCCGGTATGCAGGTTTCTTCACGATGTTTTCCTTCACCGTTTGTAGCAAGTGACATTTAAATGCTTAAAACGCACATCACTTTGAAAAGTTATAGGTGCGTGCCCCGGGATTCGAACCCGGACCCTCCGAATAGGAGGCCGAATTCTTAACCACTAGGCTATCACCGCTACAATGTCTTAGATGCACAGACAGAATTAATACATTAAAACGTATAATTTATGAAGGTTTGTAGTACATAACGCTTCATTGTCCAATATGTTAATTCAAAACTTCCATCGTCTACAACTGTCCTGTCTCAACTGCTACCAGTACAAACTAAGTTTTATCCTCATTGATATATAAATACTAAGTACATAATCTATTTAAGAATAGGGTTGTCTCGTTGACGGTGCTTGGAGATTCAGTTGTTTTGTGTTCGGATGGGGTGTGTGAGACAGTATTATGTTACACAGCTTCATTCTTCGCGATTTAACATGTTGTAGACAGCGCCATCTAGTAACAGCCTTGCACGTGGTTCAAAGGTAAGTTTTAAATACCAAAAAAAGGTGTGGCAGCACTGTCTGCCGCCATCTTGTTCCGCCATTTTTCCCCCACCATAGTCCATGTCAGGGGCGATGTCTCACAATTTTACTCATTCAGCGCTCTCGTGCTCAAGCCTTCGCACGACTAGAACTCATACCGTCTGCTCTTAGAGCTCTCAACATGGGAGGTAAACGAAAAAGTGAAGACAAAGAAGATCGTATTCGGCGAAAAATTGCAAAATTGGAAGAAAAATTACGGAGGAATTATAATAGACGACCTATTGAATCTTCTGATGAAGAACTTTGCAGTAAGTGATACTGCTTATTATCTTTTTATTCCTTGGGGAATACATACACTTGTATGCAAATAATCTTATTGCTTTACTAAAAAGCTAAAGGTAGCTCGCTTAACGTCCAACAGGACAATTTTTTATTACATCCGTATTCCTTGGGGAATATTATTTACTAAGAACTGTTGTTCTTTGCAGATGCTGCAAGTATGCCAGACTTGGACTTCGATGACGAACCACAGGCTGAAACATTCGTTGAAACACACGACGTCATAGAGACGTCAGCGTCGAGTCCACTTCAACCTCCAGCACAATCTCCAGAAGGGTGTGCTCCTCTGCAGCCACCGGAGCTAACCACGACAAATAATGTTAACTCTGAAAATGATGACGTCACTCTTAATAGTGACATTTTAACTTTGTTGGGCGATGCACCCAAAAATGATACGCCTTTGGGAAACCCAATACACAGGGACGTTGCTAGCCGCTGGCAGGAAATTCTAGCAAAGGGTTTGCAAAAAGAGGTTAAGGAAAAAATCCTATCAGAGTACACCATACCCAGCAATTGTGACCTACTTATCGCCCCAACTCTGAACCCGGAAGCCAAGGCTGCACTGGCCGAACCTCAAATTAAACGTGATTTTTCCTTAATGCTGAAGCAAAAACAAATTGGTATTGCTATATCAGCTTTAACCCGGGTAACTGAACTAATTATTAATCAGGAGACATCTACAGAGAAACTCCTTAAGCCTATCAGTGACGCTTGTCGTCTTCTTTGTGACAGTCATTATACTGATACGAGAACCAGACGAAATTTTATTACATCCGTTGTAGACGCTAGTCTCAAAGATACCCTTGTCGAATCCGCAAGGGACAGGTATTTATTCGGGGAAAATATTGGAGAAAAATTAAAAAACGCTCAAAATATTCAGAGATCAGGTCAAAGTTTAATAACCAAGAAAGCTTCTATTACACATAATACAAATTATAATCCAAAACCCTTTCGTTTAAACTTCAAAGCCCTTCATCGGAGACCGGCGACCAATCCAGATGTAGGGCGCCTTCGGTCGCTAGCGATGCCATCGACGTCGTCAGCAGGCCAGCGTCAGCCGAAGAGGAGCTTCAATCGCCAGCCTCAAGCGGAGCGATCGCCGCCGCCACCTGCAACACGCAGGGCCTACCGCAAATAACCACATGCGAGGTACAGTACGCCGGCCGGCTTCGATTATTTAAAGATAAGTGGATAAGAATCACTAACGACCCAGTTATATTAGATTGGATAGCAGGCTATAAAATACCTTTTGCCTATGCCCCTACACAATCTACTTGTCCATATGTATATCCCAAGTCGAAACAGGAAGCTTTAGATTTCGAGAAATCAATTTTTAACCTATTAAAGATAAATGCCATCTCAAAATGCAAGCATGAAAACGGGGAGTTTTTGTCTAGAATATTTCTTGTGCCCAAACCTAATGGTGATAAACGATTTATCCTAAATTTAAAATGTTTGAATAAGTTCATTAAAACAGAACATTTTAAAATGGAAGATTACCGTACGGCTGCAAAATTAATAGTTAGAAATTGTTTTATGGCATCAATAGATTTAAAAGACGCTTATTTTTTAATATCCATACACAAATCACATCGAAAATATCTTAGATTTAAATATAACAATATTCTATATGAATTTAACTGTTTACCTTTCGGGTTATGTACTGCTCCCTATGTATTTACCAAATTATTAAAACCTGTTATAGAATATACAAGGATCCAAAGTATTACTTCTGTCATATACCTAGATGATATATTTTGCATTGAAAAGTCACTCCCACATTGTAATCACAGCGTACAGTTTATCATTAATTTACTTCAGGATCTTGGTTTTATTATAAACTATGAAAAAAGTTGTTTAGAACCAAATAATCAGTGCAAATTTCTAGGGTTCATTTTTAACTCAAAAGACATGATTCTAACCTTACCTGATCACAAGAAAGAAAAAATAAAAGATAAATTGAAAACCTTTATGTGCTTACAAAAATGCAACTTACGAGATTTTGCAAGCCTACTAGGACTTTTAGTTTCAGCATGCCCAACCATACAGTATTCCTGGTTATATACAAAGGCGCTTGAACGCCATAAGTTTTTAAGTCTTTTAAATAACCCCACCTACAATCAAATAATTAATATTCCAACATTTTTACGCACAGATTTAAAGTGGTGGTTAGATCATATAGACACCGGTGTATGTCCATTTAGGTTTAATGAATTTTATTTAGAAATATATTCAGATGCATCATTATCAGGCTGGGGTGCATTTTGTAATGACAATGAATCTTTTGGATATTGGAAAGATGACGAGAAATTATTGCATATCAATGAATTAGAACTTAAGGCAGCTTTTTTCGCGTTGAAAGTTTTCGCAAATAATATATCGGACTGTGAAATTTTACTAAGACTTGATAATATAACGGCTATTTCATGTATAAATAGGATGGGATCCATTCAGTATCCTCATTTAAATAATCTCACCAAAGAAATTTGGCAATGGTGTGAAAGGCGAAAACTCCTTGTTTTCGCATCCTACATTAACACTAAACACAACGTAGAGGCTGATTCGTTGTCACGTAAAAAATTTGAGGACACAGAATGGGAATTAGGAACTTGGGCATTTAATAAAATAAAAAACAAGTTTGGTATTCCTGACATCGATTTATTTGCAAGTCGACAAAATGCAAAATGTTCCACTTACGTGTCTTGGAAGCAGGATCCAGGAGCATCTGCTGTAGATGCTTTTACATTAAGCTGGACAGATCTGAATTTTTATGCCTTTCCTCCATTTGCCTTGGTCTTAAGAATGCTGCAAAAAATAATTCATGACAAAGCTGAAGGTATTGTGATAGTGCCATATTGGCCAACTCAACCCTGGTTCCCTCTGTTTCAAAAAATAAGTTTGGAAACTATTTATTTTAAACCTAATATTAATCTGCTTAAATCTCCTTTCAGGTCCGCGCACAAACTCCACAAATCTCTCACCTTAATTGCCGCGAGATTGTCAGGCAAACATTCTTGAGAAGGTACATATCTCCTGCATCAGTAGATATTATGTTGGCTTCGTTGTCGGAAAATACATATAAGCAGTATGACAGCTGTATCAAAGCTTGGCTTAATTTCTGTTCTAATAATGGTTATAATTATTTAAAAGCATCCATTCCTATAATTATTTATTTCTTGACAGATGTATTCAACAGAGGAGCTAAATATGGTACTATCAACTCTCATAAATCAGCTTTGTCCTTATTACTTGGTAATAGTTTTTGTAACGACGAAAGAATTAAGAGGTTTATGAAGGGAGTGTATAGATTGCGACCCACAAAACCAAAATATAATTTGACTTGGAACCCATCTATAGTTCTCGATTATTTAGCACAGAAATGGCCAAATGAAAGCATCGGCCTTGAATCACTATCTAAGAAAACTCTGACCTTACTAGCTTTAGTAACTGCACACCGTGTACAAACATTTTCTTTAATCAAATTGTGTAATATACATATAAATCATGACGACAACATAATCATTATTAAAATACCAGATTTAATAAAAACTTCCAAACCAAATTCATACCAACCTGTTTTGAGACTTCCATATTTTAATCAGCGTCCTGAAATATGTCCAGCAAGATGTATAGAGGCATACATTAGTATAACAAATAGTTTACGTTCAGTTAACAATAACTTTCTCTTTATTAGTTACAAACGTCCTTTTGCTAAATTATCTGCCCAACGATTAAGTCACTGGATAAAAGAAACTTTAGATAATAGTGGGGTTGATACATCCATTTTTGGTTCACATAGCACACGACACGCTGCCACTTCCACTGCCAGCCGGTCGGGTGTCAGTATAGACATAATTCGTAAAACCGCGGGTTGGAGCAATTCGTCTTCCACCTTTGCCAAGTTTTACAATAAAGAAATTGTAGATGATTGTAATCAATTTGCTAATTCGATTCTGATTACAGACTAAACTATATTAAGTTATTATTTTCATTTATATTCGCATTGTTTTTGCTTATAACAGCGAAATGAAATATCTTCTGTTTGATGTAAGCTTAAAATTAAAGTACAAGAAGTACAATGTATGATTAATTATAATGAAATAAATACATTAAACCTACCTGCTGTTTATTTTGATTTTCACCCATAAATGTGTTTTATCCTATAACTATTTCATATTTTTTACCTCTGAACATCTACAACATGTTAAATCGCGAAGAATGAAGCTGTGTAACATAATTTAAGATCAAACGAACTTGAGAAGTTCGATCGAAATTATGTAAACAGCTTCATTCGAAGCGATTTATAAATACCCCCCCTGAATATATTCAATATTGCGTTAACACATGCAGTGTTAATCCCAACCCTGAAAGCGTTAAAAAATATGAAATTTAAAAATTTAAACAAAATGAGTAAAATTGTGAGACATCGCCCCTGACATGGACTATGGTGGGGGAAAAATGGCGGAACAAGATGGCGGCAGACAGTGCTGCCACACCTTTTTTTGGTATTTAAAACTTACCTTTGAACCACGTGCAAGGCTGTTACTAGATGGCGCTGTCTACAACATGTTAAATCGCTTCGAATGAAGCTGTTTACATAATTTCGATCGAACTTCTCAAGTTCGTTTGATCTTAAATTTTTATTCCCAGATAGCATAAGTAACTTTATACAACAAAAAATAAAGACTTCAAAATTATTCGTCAGATGTCGCCAATTTTATTTATAATACCTACTAGCTTCCGCCCGCAGGCTTCGCCCGCTTGGAATTTGTTTAAACTTCACTACCCTATTTCACCCCCTTTGGGGTGGAATTTCCCAAAGTCCTCCCTTAGTGCTTCCTTACACTTACCAAGAAAATTTTTGATATATATTATGTTTTATGTGTAACCTGGTGCTCGTCTAATCTACCTATATAAAACTCTTGCGTTACTGGTGATTGACTGACAGACAACGCACAGCCGAAACTACTGAACGGAAGAAGCTGAAATTTGGCATGTATGTTCCTTGGGGAGTGTAGGGGAGCTAAGAGAGGATTTTTGGAAATTCCATCCCGAAGGGGGTGAAATAGGGGGGTGAAGTTTAAACGAATTCCACGCGGGCGAAGCCTGCGGGCGGAAGCTAGTCGGCTATATTCTAACATCGTGAGGAGCCGGTCTCACTTTTTTAGAGGCGACCATCTCAGACCTCAGGGGTAGCAACGCATCTGTGACCGAATTGGAACAAGACCCATACTAACAATAACTAACTGGACTATTACTAACATTAACTAACAGGACTAATTATCACTAACATACCCTGTCCTCGCACTTATTAACAAACTAACCAACTAATATTCTAACACCATCTACTAACTGGACTAACCATCCTAGTCCCTTTGAGTCTAGTTCTAGGTCGGTCACAGCTGTTATGGGCGGCAGGGGAAGGGTGGTACTGCATGCTCGTTTGCTATCTTAATTCCATAAAAAGAAAAAAAAGGTACTTACCGGCCGGTGACCGGCCTTAGTCCACCACACTGGCCAAGTGTGGATTAGTGGGTTTCAAATCTTGAAAAACATTACGGAGAACTCTGCTATTCAGATTTTCTCACGTTTTCCTTCACCGAAGCAAAAGATTAATTTCAAGCACACATTTTTGAAAATTATGGGCGTTTGCATGATTCGAATATAGGTCTCACTTTTTTTATAAAATAATTGTTATTTATTTATTTACTTAAATATTTATGTACTTGTACACACATGTAATGTTTTAAGCATTTAAATGTCACTTGCTACAAACGGTGAAAGAAAACATCGTGAGGAAACCTGCATGCCGAAGAGTTCGCAAAACTCAAAGGTGTGTGAAGTCCGCCAATCCGCACTTGGCCATCGTGGTGGACTATGGCCTTAACCTTCTCATTCTGAGAAGAGACCCGTGCTCAATAGTGGGCCATGATGGATTGAGATGATGATTGTAGCGGCGCGCATTCCTGCAGTAACATGAGCGCGCGCCTCACATGATATGCTGACCATAGCATTACACCACATGCACCGAGCAAAGTAAACAATAGACTACGTCATACGCGTCACTCTGAACTGGCCAATCAGAAGACGCATCCTCAACCGCGCTAACGAAGATTCTACAGTATCTAGCATATATACAAATGGTCCGAAGTTAACATTCGGACCGCGGTCCCCAGGCAGTGACATCGCCTGGCGGGAGATCTCCCCTTTTCCTCCACAATTGGTGACCCCGACGTGATTTGTCGACCGACGTGATTATCAACCAACGTGATTTACCGACGTGATTGCACCGACGCCGTGACGTGATGTTCAACCGACGTCATCAACCGACGTGACCAACCATGCCAGCAGCGACGAGCACAACGACCAGGTTCCACAAGCAGCCGTAAAAGCGCCTTGGTTCCTTCAGCACGCTTAACTCCAGCGATCCGCAGCACGCAGCAGAGGTTTCTGGTTTCCCTCCCGTGACTGCGCACGCATCGCATCATTCCGGCACTCATGGCCGATAGAAGACACTGGCACACGAAGAGTTACGACATCATCCCATCAGTGGAGGGGGAGTGATGTAGCGGCGCGCATTCCTGCAGTAACATGAGCGCGCGCCTCACATGATATGCTGACCATAGCATTACACCACATGCACCGAGCAAAGTAAACAATAGACTACGTCATACGCGTCACTCTGAACTGGCCAATCAGAAGACGCATCCTCAACCGCGCTAACGAAGATTCTACAGTATCTAGCATATATACAAATGGTCCGAAGTTAACATTCGGACCGCGGTCCCCAGGCAGTGACATCGCCTGGCGGGAGATCTCCCCTTTTCCTCCACAATGATGACACACATGTAAATGTCTTACAGAAACGTTAAGTCACATGGATATAATATACAAAGGTAGTTATTAATTAACAAAATATTGTCAGCCCTGGCGTAAACGTTAACGAATTCTAAGTAATATATTATATCTTGATCTTAGGGGGATTTGGAACGCAGAAGTTATGTCAAGGTTAGCTAAGGACGGTTAGTTAAGACGGTCAAGTTAGTATTTAAGTACTTCATTGAATAGTTATTTTTTAGGCTTATCAAACATTTTTCAGAGGTTGCAATTTTATTTTTAACCCCCGTCGGAAAAAGGGGTGTTATGAGTTTGATCTGATACTGATTGACCGTGCCCTGGGATTCAAACCTGGACATTCAGTGTAGGAGGCCGAATTCCCAACCAGGTGGCAGAAGTATCCCAATGATCCTGCCAGACCGTTGTTTTGGAATACATTCGGACCTAGCATCATTTTATTATAAGCAAAATAGGCACTTTCGGTGTTGGATCTCTTTACGTTTTGTAAGGACGAAGCCACCTTTGTACCTATTTTTTTATGGAATTAAGATAGCAAACGAGCATGCAGCACCACCTTCCGCTGCCGCCCATGACAACTGTGACCGACCCAGAACTAGACTCAATGAGTCTCGTTCTAATTCGGTCACAGATGCGTTGCTACCCCTGAGGACTGAGATGGTCGCCTCTAAAAAGGTGTAACCGGCTCCACACCTTTCTATCCGGAACACAATTGTTCTTAAAACAATTATTACACGGTAGGAATGGTACTAAATACCGTGGCGGGCGGTGGTATTTCCCTGGGTGAGCTCTAGGCCCTACCACCTAAAAAAATTATGCCGGTATTGCCGCTATTGCCGGTAAATGCTTCACTCATTAAACCTCGGCCCCTAATGTAAGCTCATTGCGTCTCGTCTGAAGGCTAAAGACAGTTACTGAACAAAGGAGACTGGCGGGTTTTCAAGGGGGGTCCGGCCTGGTCACCTACATGGCTAATTTTTATATATTCTCACAGCGTATATTATTAGAAACTAATAGGTATTTGTAATTTCTTCAGAGAACTTGTCTGTGTAGCTTAAATAATTATTTTAATTTACCTAAGAGTAGACATCTTATTTGATAGTTGACACTTAACTGTCAAAGTAAACATTGGCAGCTGAAGTAACAGAAGCAACAACGGAATGATAGTGACATTTTACAATGCTCTTTTTAAATGGCGCTATACGACAAGATGTCAAACCAAACCACAGATACGATATGACATTAACGCATCGATCGATCATTCGTCCGTCGAATGATTTACCTACTAAAAAATCGATATTTTTCATTTCATGCTCATGAAATGTGTTTTTATTAGATAATTAGTAAGTGATAAATCTATCAGAATATCTATTGGGGTACAAATCTGTTTCAATTCTGACCAACAACGGTATAACAATTAACTAGTTTTTCTGTATAAATCGATTCGCGAAATATATCGATTTACTGAATTTAAAAAAACAAAGTTTACTTTAAACAGACAAGTTCTACGAAAATGCTAATACGACAATCTAATTCAGAAAAAAATAATGTATTTTTATACATAAGTCTTATTTCTGTAGGACTTGAGGCCGAAAACCGCCATTCTCCTTTAGAGGTTAATGTCTAACAAAATATGTGATTATCCCTTCCCACGCAAGTGCTTTATAGCGAGCGAAAAGCTATAGGATTAACCAAGCTATATATTTATCTAGGCTTTCGTATTTATAATAATCACTTCGAGGTTCTAATAATCTACAGTCTACATTAATATTATAAATAGGAAACATTTTTGTATTTGTAGAAAAGAACTCAAACACAATTGAACCGATTTCAATAGTAGATTGTATGACAAGGGTGCAAAGTAATATTTTTTCGGCGAGGGCGTTTTTTGAATCCAGAGCGAAGTGAGGGATTCTAGAGTAGAATCCCGAACGTAGCGAGGGATTCAAAGTACGTCGCCCGAGCCAAAAATATACTTGCACCCGAGTGATACACTCTACTTTTCATCACCCACTATGAGAAAATAATATATATGTAGGAGCAAGACCAAAGTCCTACGCTGATCTAGTAACGCCACCTATGAGTAATCGATGGAACTAGTTTTAGGAACCTACCGCCATCTATGAATGATGGCCGGAGCTACTTCTGGAAACGAAACAGTTATTGTTTGGGCATGGTTGGTATGGAGTGGGGATAGAGATGGCGTCGTAGAGAACCATAGCTGTCATGATCATTCTGAATTACGCGCTTAGACCGAGCGGACGTGTCGAACCCACTGCCATACCAAACTTGCCGCGTTTCCAAGTGTTACCGTGCTGATCCTTTGCCACTTTGCTATTATTTTGTCGTCAGCTTTATTTCTAAGTTTAATTTAATGTAATCTGAATTAACTGTATTGAAGTGTTGGAATAGACGTTTAAAATCAGTGTACAGACTATTATTTCTTATCTCCAATCACGTATAACCCAAAATATAACGACCGCTCTGACCCTGGCTCCGAGATCAGAAGTGGGATAAAGAACTCTGTCTACGTTTTCAGGTTATTTCAGGTGATTGTGATAATTGTCAGGTGATATCATGAAGCGTGGATGCAAGTGAAAGTGCAAAGTGCAGTGAAATGATGTGACTAGATTTTCAATAAAATGGCAAGTATCGATATGAAGGATTTTCAAGTAAGACGGCGAGTATTGGTATGGTATAATTTTTTTATTTCATTACATCTGTGGTGACAAAATTTCGCAGCTTAAATTATAATTCTTGCGTAAACTAGATAGTGTGTGTGTCAAATAGTTTGTTAAACAATCATGAGTGATTAATAAAGTCGTAGATTTTTCGTTATTATCGTTTATGGCAGCACCGGTAGTAATCTTATTTTCTTTGTTTTCTTTCCTTAAAAAAAAAAAAAATATCATTCAGTGGTTACCTTGGTCAAAGCCAAAGTTGCAAGTCTTTGATTTTACTGTAATTTAACCGAAGTGTCATACATACTTCGGAAGACGCTAGTAACTTGCGTTCAATTTGTTCAAAATTTAATGAGGGTAGATTTGCGGTTAAATTACTAGGACACCCGAGGGCCAAGTACCACTTCAAGTGTTGTTATAAGAAGTGAATTTGAGTTGAGTAGTGGCAATAATATTTCTCGTTTTAGTATGGTGCAAGGTGTAATCTGATTAAGTTGTTACATTATTTCTGATTAGCGAACAGTAATTGGTGTCATTACTCAGCTGCTAAACATATCGCTTGGTTGAGGTGATGTGTCCCTTGTATTATTCAATGAAGTCTATAAGTATCGTTGCTTAATGGAGGTGACTCTAGTTGCTGTCGATCGATATAGATGATAGCAACGACACTTTTCGCTGATTAACGTCTGTAATATTACTTGCTACTACTACGATACTGTTCACTAATGAGTGAGATGGTTTCATAATATTGTTCCTATTGTTAAAGATCATGGGGATAGATTAGATTTTGTAGCCTGGTCGAAAAAGAAAAATACGCGTTTGATCTCTGGAATTTTGTTACGTATTCCGTGTAGGTACATTTTCAATTGATAACGTGATAAGGTGTTACAGTGCAGTGTCCTTTACCACAAGTGTTGTTTTCTTTTGTCACATGCGTTGAATTCTTAAAATTATTTCTTGATTACTTTTTATTGGTATGCAGTGACTGACAGCAGTGATACTGAAAGTACTGGTCAGGTAGCGGGTGAATAACGAAAGTATTCTTTTAATTATCTTGGTGTTTAGTGATTTGGTGCACCGCTTTTAGTTGAAAAGGATTAATTGAAAAAAAAATAAAAATACACACACAAAATAAGTTTGCTTTATTGGTACTCAATTTCACCAAGTAAATTTATAAAGCGAGAGGCTTGCGCTTTGAAAAGACTGAGTAGTTTTAATGAGGTGACGTTTGTCGAATTAATTAAAAAAAAAACCCGTTACAGCTTATTTGGTTGTCGTTTTAAAAGTGATTAATTAATTGTTTTGTTTCGTATTCTAAATACGCGGGTAAGTTACTGTTACGTTTAAATATTGCGAAAGGGGTTATCTAATGATTTAAATATTGTCTTCAGAGGTACTGAGCCGAATTTATTAAATTCTTACCTGTTTTAGTTTTATTCTACACACTATATTTTTGAAATAAATAAAGTCTATTTTTGCTGCGTTTAGGAAGCGATTCTAGGTTTTAAGGAGCTGGAGACCAAGACCTTGTCTGGTACCTGTCTGGAACCAAGGGTGACATCACCTAGTTGTGGTAACATGAAACGAGGTAAAAGTGAAACGGCGTTTTTGCTTGGTTTTCGAAGATGGCACGGGTTGTTTCTGTGGCGATCGGGAGCAAGAGCAGCACACGAAGGTTCTACTCGTGTTAATTGGAACTGCATTGATGGCTGTGTGCGTGCGCTGGCGCTGGCTTCGTGGTGTGATGATGAAGCATCATCGGTTATTGCCGCGGAACGGGCACAACGTTACAGGTGATCTGTTTTGTTTAACTGGTTTTCTTATGGCTTATAGTAAAAGTGAATTAAACTCTTCCATTTTTGAGACATTACTGGATATTAGGCGATCCCTGTATTTTTCTTGGTTAAATTAATTGGGTATTTGAGAAACATTAATGATGTTGCTTATTGATCTGAATAATTAGGAGGAACGGTTAAGAGAGAATAATTAAGAGAAAGAATCTTCTCAATATAATGTCTTCGGAAAAAGATTTAAGTGGATTAGTTTTTTTATAGAATTACTTTGTTATTGAATCACCCAATTCAAAACCGTTCAATTTAATAATTGGGTAATCTGTTCACTATTACCGGTTATAATGGTTTAATTAGTTTTTGAGTTGATGGTGGGTGGGATATCAGAATGAAACAAAATTATTAATAACTAGCGACCCACCCCGGCTTTGCATAGTACTATCGAATCGCTATCGTCACCTTTCAATTAATTAAAACAAAACCTTAATGAATTATACGCCGTAACCATGCGGAATCCTACTTCGATTGGTGGGAATCATTTGAAAGTTTGTTCAGTAGTTTAAAGAAAAGACTAGTTTTCATCCATCCATCCATCCATCAGCCTTTCGATGTCCACTGTTGGGCGTAGGCCTCCCCTAACTGGCGCCACCCTAACCGGTCCTGAGCTCTCTGAATCCAGCGGATGTCCACCTTCTTCTTCAGGTCATCAGTCCACCTGGTCTAGACTAGTTTTAAAGTTATTAAAATGGAAAGTTATAATTCTTTTTATTTGTGTGTACTGGTACTGGTATCAAACACCTATGTGGCAAACCTGTTCAAACGCCTGCGTGGCACACCTGATCAACAGCCTGAGTAGCATACAACCTATGTGGAAAATAAATTCTGAAGTCTTATGTTGTATCACCTATCCTCATAGCAGACAAAGTAGTAAGTCCCTAATGGCATGTTTCTTCAGATATCCGTGTGTCAATATTAATACACTTTACCTGTGTGATAATAACTGGTGTAACTTCATTACTTTATTGAAAAGGTTCTCCATAGTGCGTTCAAAGTTATGTGATCAAATTTAAATTGGAATAAGCCCCTGTACTGATGCAGATTAATTTTGTAAGAAGTGCTTCTGTTTATCAGGAAGGGCTGAGCGTAGAAAGATACTCGCGTGTGTGTTTGATTGTTACAGGTAATCTTCAATGACAAATGCGGATTGGTGCCGGTAGAGCGTGCTTGGGGACGGAATCCATCCCCAGATTACGTGAAGATGCTGTACGGATTAGTCTGCGATAGCGATAGCGTAATCATAGTGTAAAAGTTAAAAGCAATCGCACAAATTATTAATTTGTAATTTTGCTCCTCTAAACTAGTGTTGTAATGTTAGAAACTTGAAAAATTAGTAACTTGTTGAGTAAAAGAAATTTAAAGTAAATTGTAGTAGGGGTCACTACCCAACTTGAGACTGACACATTTTATCAACATTGACGAGTTTGACACTGACTGACCTGTGTGGCCCTGACTGACCTGTGTGGCCCTGACTGACCTGTGTGGCCCTGACTAACGTGTGTGGCCCTGACTGACCTGTGTGGCCCTGACAGACCTGTGTGGCCCTGACCGGCCTGTGTGGCCCTGTCTCGCCTGTGTAGCCCTGACTGACACCAGCTGACTAGCCTGTGTGGCAAAGCCTAGCCTGTGTGGCAATGACTCTCCTGTGACACAAAAGACTAGCCTGTGTGGCAATGACTCTCCTGTGACGCAATGACTATCCTGTGACGCAATGACTATCCTGTGACGCAATGACTATCCTGTGACGCAATGTTTCGCCTGTATGGCAATGATTCGCCTGCGTGGCAATAACTATTCTGTGTGACCATAACTATTCCGTTTGACCATAACTATTGTGTGACCATAATTAAAAGGTAGTCTCATTAATAACGAAAAACTTTTGCTGAATAAAAGAAACTTTAGAGCTTTGTTGTAACTTAATTAAAAAGGAATCACACGAGGACGTGTGCACGTCAGATTGGCCGTGTAGGAGCAAGACCAAAGTCCTACGCTGATCTAGTAACGCCACCTATGAGTAATCGATGGAACTAGTTTTAGGAACCTACCGCCATCTATGAATGATGGCCGGAGCTACTTCTGGAAACGAAACAGTTATTGTTTGGGCATGGTTGGTATGGAGTGGGGATAGAGATGGCGTCGTAGAGAACCATAGCTGTCATGATCATTCTGAATTACGCGCTTAGACCGAGCGGACGTGTCGAACCCACTGCCATACCAAACTTGCCGCGTTTCCAAGTGTTACCGTGCTGATCCTTTGCCACTTTGCTATTATTTTGTCGTCAGCTTTATTTCTAAGTTTAATTTAATGTAATCTGAATTAACTGTATTGAAGTGTTGGAATAGACGTTTAAAATCAGTGTACAGACTATTATTTCTTATCTCCAATCACGTATAACCCAAAATATAACGACCGCTCTGACCCTGGCTCCGAGATATATATATTATATATATATATATATATATATATATATATATATATATATATATATTATATATATATATTATATATATATATTATATATATATATAATATATTTCGGAGGCACTAGTCAGGATGGTGGTATAATGCTCCGATCATCAGGTTGCAAGGTGTAAAATAAAACACAGTAGGCGTTCAATACGTGTCTTCATGATTTAAATTAGGTTACAGGTTACACAGCTTAACTTAATTTGATTAAAGCTTTTAGGTTATGTTAAAACGTGATACGACTGAAATACACTTAGAGAAACGTTATGCCGTCGGGCATAGGTACGACGCAGTATAGGATTTTATTACAAAGTACACTAGTTAACTTAATGCGACCGTTCAGCTCGACGTCTCTCGATAAGTTAGAAAAGTAGACTAGATTGAGTGGCCTTTTATAACACATGTCCAAACAGAAAACACATAGGTGGCTCTACTGTGCTCAACTGAAAGTCAGTATAACAACTAGATTAATTTCTGCACACGGAAATAAAATAGAATAAAACTTTTATTTACTTTGATTTTAATCTAATTTAATTTCCGTCTCCGACACGGCCATTCTGACAACGTCACACGTCCTCGTGTGATGGCTTTTGATTTAGGTTACAACAAAGCTCTAATTTTATTTTATTCAGCAAAAGCTACTAATTTTAAACGAGACTACTAATTTAATTTGAACAACAAGTTTTTAGATTACTTAAAATTTATTTGATTGAACGCCAAGTATTTTGTTTTAATTCTGTTTTTTTTTTAATTTTTTTTTAACCCTAACTAACTACACTCCCGCCGCGCCGTTTCCGGTGTCGCTATGGAGAAGAAGACGGCTAAACAAACTCCATAACATGACAACTGTTTAGAGCATGTTTAGAGCAAAATTACCAAATTTATTATTAACGCGGGTTTGTTTTTAACTTTTAACGCAATACGTCGTCGTACAATCGTCGTAAAACTGGATGACTCGATCAGCTGTGGTGCCGGAATTTACCTGTAACAATAAACACAAACGAAAGTATCTCTTATAGCTCGGCCCTTCCTGACCTAAGTGGGCAGGGAATAAAAACAACTTTATCAAAGTCATTTTGTGTAAATATCGATTGGTGATTACTCTGTAAGTGCGATTTTTTTTTTTAATTGCGATTGATGATTTGTTAGAAGTGTGATTATTTCATTTTTGTTTTGTTAATTTTTTTTTTCTTTTACTTTTTTTTTACTTTTTACTTTTTACTTTGTAGTTTTTAGTTTTTAGTTTTTAGTTTTTTTTTTAGTTTTACTTTTTACTTTTTAGTTCCGCTTAAGTAGCGTCATCGCTTAACCAGCGGCATCACTTAACCAGCGGCATCGCTTAACCAGCGGCATCACTTAACCAGCGGCATCGCTTAACCAGCGGCATCACTTAACCAGCGGCATCGCTTAACCAGCGGCATCGCTTAACCAGCGGCATCGCTTAACCAGCGGCATCACTTAACCAGCGGCATCGCTTAACCAGCGGATTTTTTTTTTTTATTTCGATTTTTTTTTTTGTCGTTTCTCCAAATCAACTCTCCGTAAAAGGGAAATAAACAATGTCTACACTACACTTTTTTTTAGTCTGTCTAGTGAGTACTGTCTAGTCTGGGACTGGATGTTTTTAAGGAGTAATTATTACCCATGACCCAAAAGTGATTTTGAATACTCAAGTTGGCCTTTTAAGAGAAGTTGGCTAAGCTGTTATTTTCTCAAAATCCTGAATACGGTGGATGTGCTTTCACATTAAAGTAACATAACCGTTCAAATACAATTTCAAAAGCTCCATTCGATAAGTTGACCGAAAACTAAATCTCTCAAAAATAGACTTTTATCAAGTGAACTACGTCTCGAAAAGAAAAGTTTTAATTTACTACTTCTTTAAGCTATCACAAAATAAATATGAACGATACAGATCACCTGCTTCGCTGCGTCCGATCTGCGGCTGCCAGTTGCCAGAGCTTCCTCCTTCAATGTCACACGAATGAACTCCAGGAAGCCCACGAGTGCAGGCACGCAGCCGTCGATTCGGCTCCAGACAACACATGTGTAACCTACGTGTCCTGCTGCCTGTGCATCCTCGAAAACTTATCTGAAAACAGAACGATGCACATTGCATCGTCACATGTGAGATTACTTCAAAACTCATTGGTTTCACAAGGTAAACCAAAACCAATCGAAGTGTGCTGCACTTGTAAAAATAATTGGGGAACTGATTGTACCCAACTGCTACTTTAATTAAAAATTTAACTGAACTTCCGATATCTTAATTGTTATCTTTTGTCATTGTTCATTAATTACAAGACACATTAAAAGGTCATATTTTCACAAGGAACGAAAATAAAATGGAAGTTATAAAACTCCAACACACCAGATGTAACCAAATAAAACTTTGTCATACCAAAAACGTCGTTTCACTTTTACCTCGTCTAGCCGTTACTATATCTAGGTAATGTCACCCTTGGTTGCAGACAGGAACCAGAAAAGGTCTTGGTCTCCAGTTCCTTATAACCTAGAAACGCTTCCTAAACGCATCATAAATCCGACGTAAACACTTACGCCGACTTTATTTATTTCGAAAATATAGTGACTAAAGCGGGTAAGAATCCAACTAATTCGTCTGTAATAACTCTAACGACAATGTTTTGGATCATTAGATAACGCTCACACAATATTTAAAATTAACAATGAACTACGCGGGTATTTATAATATCGAAATTATTTTGTCACATAGTAAACAAAACTTGTGAAAATTGTATTGTGTTTCACTTTTAAAACAACGCGAACTAATGAGCAACTAATTCGATCGACGTCACCAATGAACAACCAAACCGTTCACCTTTTAAAAACTAGCTTACGCTTTTATTGTTATTATTGTTGCAGGCTTTTATTATCGTTGTAGGTACTCGATAAATGGAATAAATACTTCGTCAAGTTGAGCACAAAAACTATTTTGTGTTTATCTTTCTCCAACTAATCCTTTTCAGCGATAAGCGGCGCACCAAATTATCAAAAACCAAAATAACTATCACGAACATTACACGTTTGATAAAAGTCACTGCTCTGTGAGTCATCTCGTTATCAATTAAAAATTGTACCAACACGGAATGCATAATAAAATGCCTGACTTTAAAACGTTTGTTTTTCTTTTTCGACCAGACTACAAAATCTTATCCACCAAAGGGGGTATCTTTAAGAATTTTATGAACGTAGATTAATTTTCACTTCGGAACACAATAATTTTACTTTAAAATGACTCGAGTTACGTTACATTTCGACCAAATTAAATGAACAAAAATGCTTACCCAACCAAGTACCATTGTTATCCAATAACTCTCATCAACTATTATCATCAAGGTATCTTCAAAACAAAGCATGAATCAAACTCGTGGCCTGTGGCTTTTCGCTAAGCCCAACCAACAAACTACGTTTGTTACACGCGCATTCTTCCGAATGCCGTACGGGTCGCACGGATTCCTCCGTGGTCTAACCTGGACCCCGACCTCCGCCAGAGCCACCCGCGTACCGCGTATCCACGGTCTACTTAAAGTAGTTTCGTTTCTACTTCAAGCAGATACCGACTTCTAACGGACTACGGCTACGAAATGTCTACTGGTACGGTCCGACCAGCCGAGCTAAGATTCATCGCTATCACTCTACTCAAATTCACTTTTTATATCACAACACTTCAAATGGTACTTAGCTCTTGAGCATTCTAACAAACTAATACCACAAATCTACCCACATTAAACTTCAACAAAATGATCGCATGATAAAAGTGTGTTCCGATGTTATAATACTTGGTTAAATTACCTACACTAAAATCAAAGGGTGTAACTTTCCCTTCTTAATAAAAACAGAGGTCATAATAAAAACGATTTCTTTTGTTTTTCAGCGATTAAACATCAAAATAAGATTACAATGAGGAGCGATTTGTTTTAATTACGGACGACGTTAAATGATTGTATTACCGGAAATTGATGTCTTTATTTTTACTCACGATTATCAAACAAACTACTCACACACAATACAGTTTACACAAAAATTAAAATTTAAGCAATGAAATTGTATCACCTCAGACGTAATGGAATAAAAATAATGCCATACCCATACTCGCTGTGTTACTTAGCTTTACCAAAATTCGACGCCACATTCCATCCATGCCATGTGAGATGTAATGGCACATGTCAACTCGCTTGCCATTTATGAATCCAGTTCTCATCTGAAAATTGCTATCTGAAAACCTGGAAATAACCTAGCCAGCCATGTGTGGGACGTGAAGTTACATCCAACTTCTGATTTCGGAGGCACTAGTCAGGATGGTGGTATAATGCTCCGATCATCAGGTTGCAAGGTGTATATTTTACGTAAGGTGAAAATAAAACACAGTAGGCGTTCAATACGTGTCTTCATGATTTCAATTAGGTTACAGGTTACACAGCTTAACTTAATTTGATTAAAGCTTTTAGGTTATGTTAAAACGTGATACGACTGAAATACACTTAGAGAAACGTTATGCCGTCGGGCATAGGTACGACGCAGTATAGAATTTTATTACAAAGTACACTAGTTAACTTAATGCGACCGTTCAGCTCGACGTCTCTCGATAAGTTAGAAAAGTAGACTAGATTGAGTGGCCTTTTATAACACATGTCCAAACAGAAAACACATAGGTGGCTCTACTGTGCTCAACTGAAAGTCAGTATAACAACTAGATTAATTTCTGCACACGGAAATAAAATAGAATAAAACTTTTATTTACTTTGATTTTAATCTAATTTAATTTCCGTCTCCGACATATATATATATATATAATATAAAATAATAGAAAATAATACGTAAAAATGCACGAAAACTTAATTTTAATTTGAAAACGAAATCTTAATTTGATTTCTTTTTTTATTATTCAGCTGGCGGGGCCCTCGCGTCGTACCAGACATTCTTTATTCAAACAATATTTGCGTTCGATTTCTTTAGCGCAAAATACTAAAATGTTCTAAATTCAAAATAGGACGGAAAAGATCTAGCCGGCAGGAAAAGTTGTATGAAAATTCATTCCCGCCCGCTGAATAGAAAACAGCAACTTTGGAACCCCGTAAGTCCGAACCAAGTCGTCTTTTTCGAATAGGTGTGATGAAAAATTTTTTTCACCAGTCGAATGTTTCATTCTTTTCGAGTTAAATATAACTTAAATCTATTGGGAGATTCATGCTTAACAGTTGAGTTTAACAAGTTAAAGCCAATTGATCATTGTCACTATATAAATCTTTACTAATATTACGACGACCCTGTAGCCTAGTTGGTAACGACCCTGCCTGCGACGCGAGGGGTCCCGGGTTCGATTCCCGGCCGGGGCAGATATTTATGTGGCAGATAAATATTTGTACTCGGGTCATGGGTGTAATTGTGATGTGTTATATGTGTAGTCCATGCCACCCGCGACACAGGTACCTAGTAACCTACGGCGGGGGTATGAGTGTGTTAGCGTTTATTTATTTTATTTATTATAAATGCGAAGGTCTATCTATGACGCGCTCACGGCTAAACTACCAGCCTTCTAAAGGCACCATTAGCCCGTAATGTATCTGCTATTCGTTCTTAGTCACCAATAGAGAAGCACCTTTATCCGTTACCTATGGATGAACGACTGTTTCCCACGCGAGGATAATGCGATTAGCGATATCTCCAAGGCTACATTTATCATGTTTTTCTGTAGGGTATATTTTGGAGTGCGCAAAAATTACGATTTAATTCCACTAACCCTGTTCTTCCATCGCGCAAATGAAAGCGCAAATCCATATTTACGATGTTAATATTCCTCAGGCACGGACGACGTGGTTTGCTTGTCGTTTGCTCCTTATTTTCGTGAAAAAAAACCTTGGTAGGCTGACTGTTTGTATAAAGTATAAATAAACTCAGGTATAAGTATTAACAGACTTAAAAAAGAGAACGTTTTCAATTCAACTTTTTTTTGAAGTTATACTTCTTTTGGCGCGATGGAGAAAAATGATGAGAGTGAATTTTTACGATGCGCGCGCACACCGACACCTAAATTTAACAGCATGAAGTTAGGCGCTTGAAATTTTACGATGCGCGCGCAGCAGTATGAAGTTGCCGGCTAACCACTCATACTCATTGGCCTTTGTCAATGTAAAGTTGCAACGTGCACACCGATAGATGGCGTTAGGAGCCTAAAATTTTTTTATTTATAACCAGCCAGGTTTGTTTTGACTTGTTTGTGACACATTGACATGACATAATATGCACAGACTAGCTAAAGATTAATGCCATAACACTATCAAAGTTATCGCTAAATACCTACTCGACTAAATAAAATTTCTCTAAACCGAACGATACCAGCGACGTTGAGACTGAAAGATTCAGAGTTGCAACGTGCACACCGATAGATGGCGTTAGGAGCCTAAATTTTTTTATTTATAACCAGCCAGGTTTGTTTTGACTTGTTTGTGACACATTGACATGACATAATATGCACAGACTAGCTAAAGATTAATGCCATAACACTATCAAAGTTATCGCTAAATACCTACTCGACAAAATAAAATTTCTCTAAACCGAACGATACCAGCGACGTTGAGACTGAAAGATTCAGAGTTGCAACGTGCACACCGATAGATGGCGTTAGGAGCCTAAAATTTTTTAGTATAATTAATACTAAATATTATGAAATTATTAACGTTGAATATTTATTATTTAATGATGCCAAAGAAGTATAACTTCTTACGCGCGTATATGTACACGCAATTTAATTATTTGTTACCTCATAACTTTTATTGGGTAGACCAAGTTTTATTTTTTATACTTACCTACTCAAAAACTTGTAATTGTAGTATTTGAAAAAAAAACGTTCACGATGTTCTTATTTTATTAATCACGCGCTAAATCGGGTGTCGGTTTTTTCGACACATCAAAGAGTTTTTAGCGCCGAATTTAGTGCACTAAAGATAGAGCGAGACGACACGATATGGTAGAACAAGGATGTACGCCTACTATGTTTTAGGCGGGAACGGGACAGCGCGAAATTCGAAAATTGAATGATTGAATATATGCAGATGTAGCCAAGCGTCCTTAGCGCGTTAAGCTACGCGTAGTTCGACATTAACACTAACATGAACGCATACACAGATGAAGCCGTAGCATAAGATGCATATCTTGTCAGTGAACAGTGTCAGTGTCGGCGAACTGTGATTTGCGTTGGAGTCGCGTAGCTTATATAACACAGTGAGACAACAGCCTTATTCGCTAACCAAACGGCAGTTTTGCACGCAAGACTAATGCGATGATCAGCGATGCTATTCCCGCTATATATCTGATACTAACATAGGTTTCACTAAGGTAATGTACTTCTGTATTTGTTAAGGATAGAATAGGGAGAAATTGCAGAAGCGCTTTCTTAAATAATGAATGCTAGCGGTGATAGGTTAAGAACTCCGCCTCCTACTCGGAGGGTCCGGGTACGAATCCCAGGGCACACACCTCTGACTTTTCGGAGTTATGTGCGTTTTAAGCATTTAAATGTCACTTGCTACAAACGGAGAAGGAAAACATCATCAGGAAACCTGCATGCCGGAGAGTTCGCAAAAACTCAAAGGTGTGTAAAGTCCGCCGATCCGCACTTGGCCAGCGTGGTGGACTATGGCCTTAACCTTCTCATTCTGAGAAGAGACCAATAGTGGGCCATGATGGGTTGAGAATAATAGATCAGTTTGCCCTGTATGTTCCATCGGGTAGGTAGTGGAAGATTGTTACATTTTTCTCTTCTTTATTTGAGAAAAACCCTAGACAATTTAAGACGTACCTATATTAAGAAGGGTTCCTTATATCATTATTTTCATACTGAACTATTAATGCCGCTCAGAAATAGCTCAGTAATATTCTAACATCATCTACTAACTGGACTAACCATCCTAGTCAACCTATCCCTTTGAGTCAAGTTCTAGTTCGGTCACAGTTGTCATGGGTGGCAGCGGAAGGGAGGTGCTGCATGCTCGTTTTCTATCTTAATTCCATAAAAAAGTAATATTGAACTGTGGTACCGAAGATTAAACTGGATTGAAAAACCGGCCAAGTGCGAGTTGGACTCGCGCACGAAGGGTTCCGTACCATTATGTATAAAACGCCAAAAAAATCTGGCCTTTTGTATGAAAACCTCACTTAAATATTTACTTGAGTTTTTGTAACCACATATTAGCCACAAGCAACGCCATCTCTTGGACCGACTGGTAACTAAAAGCATGGACTACATATTAGCCACAAGCAACGCCATCTCTTGGAGCGAACGGTAACTAATCTATCGCCGGAGCGTCGAAGCCATATTAAGACTTAAATATTTATTTTATTCAGTTTTTTAGTATTTGTTGTTGTAGCGGCAACAGAAATACATCATCTGTGAAAATTTCAACTGTGTAACTATTACGGTTCATGAGATACAGCCTGGAGACAGACGGACGGACAGACGGCCGGACGGACGGACGGACGGACAGCGAAGTCTCAGCAATAGGGTCCCGTTTTACCCTTTGGGTACGGAACCCTAAAAACTGGTGGACGTCTAGACATTCCTCTAAATGCCTGATGACATTTTCCACCGTACTCATAGGCGATATTCTACCTCATCATCTCCAAGGATTATGAAGTTTTAACAAGGTAACTTAGGGTTTAGGTGCAAAAGTCCATTAAAACAATCTTCAACACTGGACTTAGTTACACATCAAAGTTAAACCTTGTTTTTAATGACATAGAGTCCATTTTATGGACATAGAGTATATTTGAGGACACCTCAGGGTCCCGCGTTGGCCAGTAATTTTGATGAGATCTCAGCTAATCTGATAAGAAAATGTTGAGAAAATTGCTCACTGATGCTGTTAACTGATACTTGGTAAGTATCAGTTAACGTTAGGTTTAAGTATCAAAAACAATTACTTTTGGTTCTAACTGTGGGTAAGTTCTACCATTCGGTCCAACAAACTGAATTTACTTTGTTAGTGTTACGGAGAAAAGGAAAAATAGTATTAACTAGAGAACCGCCCGCGCTTCGCTTCGGGACCCGTAGGTAACAGCCGCGTAGGTCCCGCTCCCGTAGGAATCTCGGCCAAAGATAAGCCTATAATATGACATACTGGAACATCAACATCAGAATCCGTCCTGTCTTCACTCACGGCTAACATAGCCGTGGGGATTCAGTTTCGGGGCCGGTGGCCCCCTGACTGAGGTGTCTGCTGCGGTCCGTAACAACGGACCGGTCGTTGGGTTGGGACCCTGTATGGGTCTTCGAAGATTTTCCAAATGGTGATGTGGAGTATGGGTGTCTAGTCCGGGGAGTCATGATGATTTTCACGCCGCCCGGGCGATCAGGCCCTACCAGGTGAGACCCGCTGGTGGGAAGCCCAGCAGGAGCCGATCTGCGACCGGACGGCGGCTTGCGGTCTTGTCCGAGGTGGTTCATGTCGGGCTGCTCACGCGCAGTAGGTCGCGCGGGAGTGCCCAACGGTCCGGGGGGCGGCGTGGAGCGGCGCCAAGTTCCGCAGGTGCAGAAACCGCGGCGCGTCCGCGCGCGCAAACATCCGTTGCGCTAGGTCCTCCACGTGGGCGTCCAGGCTCTCAACTCTGAGGTCCCGCTGCATGGTGGCGTTCCTCACGCACCACGGCGCCCCTGCCAGCCGGCGCAGCGTCTTCGATTGAACCACGCGTAGACGCTTGCGTTGTGGTTCACTCGGGAGCACGTACCAGGCTGGGGCCGCGTACGTGAGTCTGGGGCGGATGTAGGTCTTCCAGATGGTGGTTTGACCCTCAACGGGAGACTCGAGGAGAGCGCTGGACGTAGCGCTACAGCTGCTGTCTTGGCGTGATTTACGACGTTGGTCACGTGGGGCTGCGGAGTGTAGAGGGTTCGAGGAATATTGTAGGTAATTAAACAACAAATACGTGTTAACAACAGGAACGGTTTATTGCGACTAAAACCTACACATTACAATGCTACTTAAGTATTACCTTAAGAACCTATCTCAACCACCACATCACCGGGGTTGTTTTAAAAAAAAATGTGAACTGCAGTTCATTTTTTTTTTTGTAAATCTAAATACATAGATAAGTATTCCATGTAGCTTATTACATTTAATTGCATTCTAATTAATCTTATTCTAAAAAAATCAGAAAATGAAACTCTAAAACTAAAGAAATTAAATTCCAAATAAATTTTTATTTGAAATTACAAATAAACAATGACATCCTTATACTTATTAGCTAACAAAAGGTTTCGTCCTATTTTTGTTAACAATGTCAACTTTACCATTAATGCTTATCTTAACATTAGGTTCCATATCTTCTATAACCGTGTATGGACCTTTATATAGCTCACTTAGCTTGGTTCCCGTCTCATTTCGAATTAATATTAAGTCATCCTTATTATACGTTACTACGTTTACATTTTTATCATATTGGCATTTCCTATTTAACTTATTCTTTAATAAATGTTGTTTAGCATCTTGTTGTGCAGTTTGCAACCTGTATTTTAATTCTAACATATAATTTTCTGGATTATACAATGGATCAACTGTATGTTTTAAATTGCTTGGAATATTACATTGTTTACCAAATACTAACTCGAATGGTGTATACTTTGTAGATGTATGAACAGAGGTATTGTAAGCAAAACACCAGAATGGTAGCCATCGGCTCCAAGCCTCTGGGTGTCCATCACATTGTATTCTCAAATAGGCAGCGAGATGTTTGTGCATATTTTCTAGACTACCTATAGATTGATGGTGATAAGCAGTCGAATGTAACTTAGTTATCTGTAGTAATTTACATACCTCTTCCATTGTTGTAGAAGTAAACTCAGCTCCTCGATCGGTGGCGATGACCTTAGGTATCCCGTAGCGTAGAATAAAATTGTTTACAAGGGCTCGTGCAACACTTACCGTGTCTTTTCGCTGAAGAGTATAGGCTTCGATGTATTTTGTGAGTTCACATTGTACTGTGACTATGTAAGAGTAACCTTCGATGTCAGTATCTATAGGACCTACAATGTCAAGAAATATTTTGTCGAAAGCGGTATCCGCTGTTGTTGTCACTACCATCGGCTGCTTAATGTTTTGTGAATATTTCATTTTTTGACATTTGCTACACTTCCTTACGTATTCTCTGACACTATTTTCTAAACCTGGCCAGTAGTATTTCCTCTTTATATTATTTATCATTCGGCGGACCCCCGCGTGTCCGCTCGTAGGTATCAAGTGAAAATCGTTTAATATTATTTTCCTTTTATCGTTGTCGACAATAATTTCAATATTTTCATTTAGGACATTTATCTGTGGTCCGGACCACAATTCCCTACTTTGTATTTCCTTTAAAAGTGTTTTTATGAATAACGCGTTATCAGTTGTCTTTTTTATACATATCTTTTCTACTTTTATGTCTTTACAAAAACTACTCAACATATTCGCAAATTCGTCTCGCGTAAAGTGCGATATATAGCTGAGGTTTATATATAACATGTAACTACTCTCAATATAAGCAAAACACTCTTTCTCTTTTGTTATTTGTTTACCTCGTCTTAATTTGTCTAGTTCCTTACTTTCAATAAACTTCATTTCCACAGAATCACATGGAATTCTAAATATTTCTCCAATCCTCGGCTGATCAGACCTTGAAATTTCGGAGGAAATATTTGGAAAACCAGTTTTTCTAACGTTACTAACCGTATTTTCCTGTTCCTGCAACTTCTTTTTCTGCGCTCTAGTCATAACGAAAATTGTGTTATTTAACTGTTTCAGTTCTTCCGATGTTACGGTCACCCTACTCAAAGCGTCGGCGACACTATTTTCTTTACCGCGAATGTAAACAACTTTATAGTCATACTCTTCTAGTTGTAATCTGAATTTAATTAAACGACTTGCCGGATCCTTCATGCTAAAAAGGTAAATTAACGGTTTGTGGTCTGTTAAAATCGTAAAACTTCTTCCGTAAAGATATGGCCTAAAATACTTAACACTCCATACAACTGCTAATAATTCTTTTTGAATAGTCGGATAATTTAACTCTGCTTTATTTAATGGTCTGCTAGCGTAGGCAATAGGCCTTTTATCCTTATTGCATAAAACTGAACCTATGGCAATGCCAGATGCATCCGTTTGTAGTATAAATTCGTTGTCTGTAGAAAAATCAGGATACTGTAAAATTGGTGGTGAAATTAAACATTGCTTTAAATGTTCAAATGCTTGTTTACACTCAAGTGTCCAATTAAAATTTTCATGTTTCCTGCATAATTTATTTAATGGTATAGTAATTTGAGCAAAAAATGGAATAAATCTTCTATAGTAGTTGCAAAAGGCAACAAAGCGTCGAGTTTCATCTGCATTTCTTGGTTCCGGATAATTTTGCAGTATCCTAATCTTTTCAGGATCGGGACTCACCCCTTCCGCTGAAACTACGTGGCCTAAATATAATAGTTCGGGCTTTAAAAACTCACATTTAAGTGGATTAATTTTTAAGTTTACCTTCCGAAGCCTTTCAAAAACGTCTATTAAATTTTTGTTATGAGATTCTATGTGACGTCCAAATACAATTATGTCGTCCATGTAAATAAAAGCTTTCTCACATGTAAGACCCGACATAGCTATTGACATTACGCGAGAAAAAGCACTAGGTGATATCTTAAGACCCATCGGGAGACGTTTCATTTGCCACTGTCCGGTATTTGTGGTAAATGCTGTAATTTTTCTACTATCAGAATCTAAACTTGTCTGGTAATAAGATTGTTGCAAATCTAAATGTGTAAAGTACATAGCGCCAGATAACGAATCTAATATTTCGGTTATATGGGGGAGTGGAAATTTATCATTTTGAATTACACTATTTACTATCCTGTAATCTATTACTAATCTCCATTTCATGTCGTTATTATCTCCTTTCTTTGGCACTAGAAGAATTGGACTATTCCAATCACTATTCGTTGGCTCAATAATATCGTCATCTAACATTTTTTTAATTTGTTTATCAATTTCTGGTTTCAACGCATTCGGCAATCTATACGGTTTTACATAAATAGGCTTTACATTATTCTGTAAAGTAATAGATTGTGTCATAATATTTGTCGTGCCCAATTTATCTCCATCCAGATAAAATATATCAGAGTACTTTGCACAAATACACTCAATCTGCCTACGAACATCCGACTCCAAATGGTCTAAATTTAAAATTTGCAATAATTTTTTAACTCGTTTTACGCTATTGTCAGGTTTTACAAAACTGAGAATATTATAATTCGAAACAGGTTGTAGTTCCGGTTTAAATATAGGCAACTTTACGTCACTATCATTCACATTCAATATACGTACTGGAATTTTACCGTTTTTCGGAGAGACTAAAATACTAGCTAAAAATATATTGTTTGATAATTCTTTAGGTACAACAAGGTATTCGCAATTATTATAATGATGTTGTAATTGCGAATTACAACATCATTATAATAATTTATCATTTAGAAAATGAATAAAATAATAAATAAATAATAAATAACGCTTCACACTCAAAGCCCCACACTAGGATTCCCTGTGTCGTGGGTGCCTTGGACAACACACAAGACAAGGACACACACCCAGACCGAGAACGGAAATTTAAACTCATCATTCAAATTGCCGCCTCGCTGGGAATCGAACCCAGGACCCTCGGAACAGCGATCGGCGTGTTAACCATTGCGCCATTCAGGTCGTCAATGAATGGACTCACTACGAGCAGGTAAAGTTAAATATATATTTCTAGATGTGTTAGTTATACACTTTATTACACAATCCTGTCTCTCTGTTTGCAAAGTTATATGTTGCAATGGATAATTAATAATTGCATTATAATTTCTCAAGAAATCCGATCCAATTATTCCGTCCGTCTGACAAGGCATATCCTGTAATACGTGGAACGTGTGCTTGAATAGGACGCCGTTGTGTGTTGCTAAGCACAATGTTGCCAATTGTTTCGACTCAATATAACCACCTATACCTCGAATAGACGTATTGTTACTAGTCAATTTCACGTAATTGGGAACTTTTTCTTTATGTATTACAGATAAACTAGCCCCTGTATCTAATAAAAATGTACATTGTTGACCGTTAATGCTAAATGGTAAGCAAGTCAAACCATCACAAGTTAATATTTTATGCTCGAAAAAACTCAGTCGGATTATGAGTTGATTGTTGCTGTAATTCTTCTGTTTGTCTAGGCTGATAATCGTTCGTATACGAGTTTATTTGGTTAGTGTGTGTATTGTTTCGACGATTTTGATAGTACGTACCGAAACGACCACGCTGACTACGACCTCGACGTAGATTCGTCGGCTGACCCCTATTATAATAATTATTGTTCACAAAATTCTGTCGTGTACTTTGCCATGCACCGCCGCCGCCCCGGGGACGATAACCTTGACGTGCGTATTGCCAATTAAAATTATTATAACCACGTGAACGCCACTGACCTCTAATGGGATATTGTGACTTATCTCTAAACTTACCTCTCAAATTCAGGACCATACCAGATGATGTTGGTTGCTCAAGCGCCTCATCCTTGGCAGCCTGGATCGCCTCGTTAAGCTCGCTGTAGTTGCGTGCAGCAATGATGGTGCTCAAACGCTTGTTCCTTAGGCCATCTGCAAACTTTTTGATAGCTAAGTTTTCGTTTATAGGTCTCAAAATCTCACTAGCCGTTTGGTTTTCACCGGCTTGTGCGATCGTGAGATTAGTAAACAATTTTTCGATCTTATCACCATAATCCTCAATAGACATGTCATTTTGACTTACACTATTAAGTTGTAGTAACAAGGAATTAGCTGATTTCTTTGTTAACAAGAATCGCTTTATGTCACTCACTAAATCCGCAACAGTATTATAGTCAGATTTAAGCTTAAGTTTAGATGTTTTGTTCAAACGCGTTTTTAAAACAAATGTAATCAATAATTTCTTGTTACTTTTATTTTCTAAAATGCTATCTAACATCTCAATGCCTTCTATTGCTCTTTCAACTGTTTCCTCCTTTCCATCTAACACTGGAATTAAGTTCCCAGCTAACTTTAAATCAAGTTTTTCCTCCATTTTGTTTTGACTCTCTATTAATTCTATGTTTTTAACACTATAAAGTAAAATTCTGTCAAAACACTTTTGAATTTTGTCATCTAATATATCTAAAATATAACAAGTTAATTGCCCTGACAGTTGGGAAGCATCTAAAGATTTAACAATTTTTTTATATGTATTATATAACAATTTAGCATTTTCAATTTTCTGCAAACCTATTTTTTCCAACCGCCTCTTAGGACCTAATTTTCTTAAGCTAACCCTTATGTTCTCCAATTTATCTAAAATGCTACGAATTTCCAATTCCATAAAATACGTATGGATATTATATGTATAAATTTATGTCCCTGTTGTAACACTTGTGTCTTTTTGTATACTCACGGTTTTACACTATGCTTAAACATGCCGCAATATCACTGCCACTCACTTAACACAACACCACACATTAAATATGACCGACTTCTTCATCCGTGGCCTCCTTACGCAGGCCAACCCGGCCCGACAGCCTAGTCTGGATCCTTCGCAGCAATTCACCACGCACCTCCTTGCGCATCCATCCTTGGTGACATCGCTTATAATAATTAAACAGAACGATCAGAATAATTAATCCTGTTACTGCCAGTATGGTGCTCAGCAGTATATTGTTGGTATACATATGTTTTTCTGTTATTCCACTAGCACTGTTTTCGCCTACAGCCGTTTGGGCGATGATGACCTCCTTCTCTTCTTGTTTAGAGTAAGTTTTCCCCATTTTTAATTTTTGGACGTACTTTCGCAATAGAATAGCAGTTCGTAAGCGTACCGATTATGGAATGTTCCATGTTAAACATAATACTATCGGCGCCAGTGGTCGAAAACTGCTGCGTTCGCGTCTAGCGCCGGCCGCGCCGTCCGTTCCCAGAAGTAACGCGATGCCCCGACGCCAGCGTCACGGTCGCCATGCGGAGTGTAGAGGGTTCGAGGAATATTGTAGGTAATTAAACAACAAATACGTGTTAACAACAGGAACGGTTTATTGCGACTAAAACCTACACATTACAATGCTACTTAAGTATTACCTTAAGAACCTATCTCAACCACCACATAATACTTAAGTATTACCTTAAGAACCTATCTCAACCACCACAGGGCTTCATAGTCAGGGAACAGTCCAGGGTTACCCCATGGTACTTGGCCTGTCTTGTCCAGGCAATGTCTTGGTTGAGGAGCTTTAGAGTGGGGTCGCGCATCGTGGTTCCTCCAAATTGGATGGCCCTTGGATGGATCTTCCCTACGTTGATCGCCATCCTCCACTCGTGTAGCCACTTGGGGAGGGCGTCGAGGCATCTTTGCATTTTAACGGCGGCGTGACCTGACTTAATCGAGGTGGTCAGGTACGCCGCGTCGTCCGCATAGAGGGCGAGCATGGCGCCCCCCTCCGCTGGAATAACGTTCGTGTAGCACGAGTAGAGGGTAGGCGAGAGGCAGCTTCCTCAACATCAGATATAACATTTGCCTATGATTTAAGTAAATTACATCTACTATTTGATAGCGTGATTCAGAACTTGCAAATGAATTTTACTAACGGCATCTATTAACAACATCCGGAACTAAATATCTAGCAACTAACAAAACATCGATCTTCCCATAGGAATGAGATGTTATTCTGCGGTAAAAAGTAGCCTACGTCACTCTCCACCCTCCTAACTATTGTTGCCGCGCCTAATTGCTTCCTAATTGTGCTGCAGCACAGTTACCTAAAATGCCGTTCAGAAGTTACCGTCTAGTTGTAACATTTAGTGTCTGATTGTTATTGTTTTTTTTTGTTTAATATTGTATGTGTTGTAGTATGTCTTGAATAAATGTTTTACTTACTTACTTACTTAATTGTTCCTGCCGTGCAATGTTTTTAACTCCAACTTTACGCGATCTACCTACGGTTTATTACTGCATTTTAATATTTCGATCCACCGCCGGATTTCTACTACGCGTTGTTCTGTACTTTCTAACTGTGAATTAAAACGTGTCTTCCCAAAAAAGGTCTTATTTTTTGCGACAGCAATCAGTTAATTTACGAAAGAATTAACATTTGGCGACCGTGACAGGACACAACAACTGTGCAAATCAAAATATTGAAGAATTACAAAGAAAATAACCAGTTACAACAGTGATACGTGTTACATGCCGGCCGGCACACAATACGAAGGAATTTTCCATTCAAGACTACAAGAAGAAACTACATAGAATAAAATTGATAGATTACAAGAAGATTTAAGTATAAACGAAATAATAATTATTTGTTGTTGTCGTCGAGTATTGGACCGGGGAAAGATCCAGCAGGTTATTATTACCTACAAGAAATTTGTTGAACCATATTATTACGTAACGACGATAAGGAAGATTGGAATTTACATCTTGTTGGACCAGTGGAACTTCTAAAATTTCACACCTCAGGATTGAAATCCATAAAGCTAAGTGCCCTTCCTATACTTAACCCCTAAATTCCTGTATCTTTCCTATACGACTGCTAACTAAATAGTTAATACTTAAAACTGTTCGCGCCCAAAGTGGCATTATATTTAAATGCATTTGCATTCCCGCCAAAATTGGCATCATCCATGAATACGCGGCTCTGATCATTCATTGATACTGATCATTCATTCATACTGATCATGCATATCCTCCCTCTCTTTCTGGCAAGCGCACATTTATATATCGCATCTTACTCGCACCCTTGACTGAATGAGGCGAGGAGCAATATTGAAGAAGATTCAGAAGTCTCTCTGCTCTGCCGACGTGTAACGCACCGCACGCTAAATTAAAATAATTAAATAAACCCGCACCGCAAACACCTTCGAAAACGTCGTAGTGGAGAGCTCTCACCGCAAAACCGCATCCGCGAGTGTAATTCTTTGACAGAGATACTTAATTGGTGAAGTGTACTAGTGTAACCCACGAGATACTGCTGCAAGGAAGATTGGAGCTGTCTACGCCGCTGGTCTGCGCGAGAGTACACCTATGAGTAGCCAGGTCAGTGCGCTTGCTAAATATCCAGCCATACCGATCCCTCCATCAATATCCCAACTCCCCGCAATTTACAGTCCACTGCTATAATTCCTTATAACAAACCGCCGCAACCAGCCCGGCCTTCTAAAGGTTCGCACCCGCACCACCAAGGAATCTGGGCCTTACAAACCCGGTCCCACCCAAATTCTGGTCCATTCGCGCCGGACCCTAACCTCAATTAAATTTGGTCACTTAGAACCACACGCATAAGTTTTGGTCAATACCATTTAATTTGGTCAATTCTAATTGAATACCATTTAGATTGGTCACCACCGGATACCTTGTCGGCCACTTAACCGGTTATTTATCCTATATATTTCATTAAATTATTTATTTTTGCAAATAAAGTATCTATCTGTTTAGTTTATTACGCACATATTACGCACACACTGCTCACTAAACATTATAATTCTTTCATTTGCAAACGCACCGCACCGCTATACTGGTACATTCACTATTTTATTTATTTATTTTTTATTTTATTTTATTTTTTATCACAAAATCCACAGCTCTTAGTCTAATACGTTACAAATCTTATGCTATAAGGTCTTACAGCCAATTAATGGATTTACATTTTATACACTAAACTTATACTTAATAAGAACGGCGTCACCAAGATTGTTTAAATTGGTAGATTTGATCTAGTGTCTAATATAAATGCGTGTGTGTGTGTGTGTGTGTGTGTGTGTGTGTGTGTACGTGTGTGTTTGTGTGTGTGTGTGCGTGTGTGTGATGAAATTATTAAATAATAATAATAATAGGTATTAATTTTTCTTTTATTTTACTTATTTATTTATTTTTGTTTTATGCTATACTTTATACTAGATATAAGTTTGGGCAATTGCTTTGTATATATCTGTTTTGAATTTTCTTTTGCAGGAATGAAATATATCGATTGCATTGAAATTTTTATTATAATTGATTTGCAATCGGGTAACTAATGAGTTATGAGCATAATTACTTTTTGCCTTTGTTTCTGCAAATAATTTTGTAGTAGCGTGTCTAGTACGCTTATTTGGAACATAAAACCGTAATATTTTTGAGACTAAGTCAGGGCAGTCTAAGTAATTGTTACAGATACCATGTAAAAAACACATATCAATTAATCCACGTCTGCCTTGAAGTGGCATCAGTTTGTGGTAAGAGCAAGAATCTTCATAATTAGCAAAGCTACGAGAACATCGATAGTTTAAGTGTTTTATGAACTTACTTTGTATGGTCTCTAACTTTTGGATGTAGGTTATGTAATGGGGATTCCAAATGGGGCAACAGTATTCCAGAACACTTCGCACGTAAGAGTAGTATAATAGTTTTAAGCAACCTATATCAGAGAAAGGCCGACTTACTCTTAAGATAAAACCAAGGTTTTTAAAAGCTTTGTTTATAATTGCTTCTATGTGATCGTGGAAAGTTAATTTTGAGTCCATCAGCACTCCTAGATCTCTTATAGTGTTAACTTTGTTTAGTTCAACGTTATGGATTTTGTAGTTATTGTTAATAGGGTGATTTTTACGTGTGAATGTAACAAGAAAACATTTGCTTAGATTAATACCAATTCTGTTCTTTGTATAATATCGACTGAGTCTGTCTAAATCGTCTTGTAACATCATGCAATCTGTTATATTATTGATCTTCATATAAATTTTTGTATCATCAGCGTACATGAGTAGACTTGCGTTTTTAATGCAGCTGGTTATGTCGTATAAATAAGCGGCATAGAGAAGAGGAGCAAGAATAGAACCCTGGGGTACTCCAGAGGATACATTTATAAAATTTGATCGAGCACCCCCCACCACAACGGCCTGAGAACGCTTACTAAGGTATGACTCCATCCATCTTAGTAGGTTTCCCCGTATACCTAATTCATACAGCTTCTGTAAAAGTATGATGTGATCCACACGGTCAAAGGCTTTTTCAAAGTCCGTGTAGATCACATCAACTTGAGATCCACCATCCATACCCTTTGACACTTGATCAATAAAAACGCCCAAATTTGTAACTGTGGATCGGCCCTGTATGAATCCGTGCTGTTCTGTTGGAATAGACATAGCGATGATGGGATATACGTGATTGTAAACCACCTTTTCGCAGAGCTTACTCAAAACATTCAGAATCGAGATTGGTCTATAGTTTTCTATGGATGATTTTAAACCTTTCTTGTGGACGGGTACAACATGACTGGTAGAGAATGCCATTAGGCATTAAGTCCGCCCATTGTAATACCTAGTTATAGGTTCTTTCAATAAAGAGTAAATAAATAAATAAATAAATAAACATGTGCTTCTTTCCAAACACAGGGAAAATGACCATCTTGAAACAATCTATTGAATATGGAAGTGATTGGTTTACACAAGGATTCAGCACATTTAACAAAAAATATCGGTGGAATCTTATCACTACCGGCGCCCTTTGAGATGTCTACACTTTGAATTAATTTTAAAATATACTCATTAGTCACTTTAATATTATGGATAGTAAATGGTTTGTCGTCGGTAATAATAGGGTTAAATAGGTACGAGTCCACTGGTTTACTAAAATTCCTTTCAAAAAAATGATTAAATGCCGTGCATATGTCAGACTGTGTTTTTATTACTATGTTATCGAATGTCATTTGTTGAGGGTAGTTACTTGTAATTTGCCTTTTGTGTTTTATATATGACCAAAAATATTTAGGGTCTGATTTAATTGTTTTTTGTGAGTAGCTTATATATGAATTGTAGCATAATGTTTGCATTTCTTTCATCCTCAATCTAAGTTGCGCGAATTGAATATAATCCTCTGGGTTATGAAATTTTTTCCACTGTCTATGCATTTTGTATTTTTCTTTTAATAAATGTATCAAGGATCTACTGTACCAAATTGGATAACTGTAGTTGTTGCAAGAGCGTACTAGGGGAACGTAGTCTTGTATGCAGAGGTTAATGATTGAGTAAAAGATATTTATTACATCGTCGACATGAATATTATTGTCTGTTATAAAGTTCCAGTTTTGTTTGTTTAAAGTTCTGTTTATGCTATCAAAATCTGCACGTTTAAATAAATATTTTTCACGTATTTGTGTTTTTAAAGGTGGAATTAAGAGGTCAGTAGCATTTATGATGAGGGATGGATGGTAAGTATCCTCTTTTACCAGTGTGAAACTAGATTTAGTTATTGTTATCGGTGTGTCAGAGAAAACTAAGTCTAAAACATTGTTACTTTTGTTTAAAATTTTATTGTATTGTGTCAGTCCTACAAATGAAGTCTGACCAATCAAGTTTTCGGCAGAATTCTGAATTTCTACAGATCCCTTTTTTAAAACCAGTGGTTCATCAGAGCTCCAAGCTATACAGGGCAAATTAAAATCACCTATTATCATAAAATGATCGTTCGGATGTTTGTCCCGTATTTGGCAGATCATGTTTGTACACCTGTCTATTCGTTCTGAGAGATAAGAGTCTGGAGGAATATAAGCTACAGCAATGTGTAAGTCGTATATAGAACCTATAGATTGAGCAGGAATTGTAATCCATATACATTCAACGTTATCCATTTGCCACTCGGGCCTCATACGAGCGTGTAGACGAGGAGTACACAAAATCATTACGCCACCTCCTAGTGTTCCCCGGTCTTTACGAAATACCACGAACTTATCGTCACATAACTCGGCGTCTAGTATGCCATCACACAGCCATGTCTCAGTTACCAATACAATATCACAGTCCAGCAATAATAAATTATTATGAAATTGATCTGTCTTTGTCCTCAGTCCACGGGTGTTCTGGTAATATAATTTTAATTTCTCCAATTTGTCATCCATTTTTAAATAAGGTGCAGTTATGCAGCTGATATAGACTCGTATTTAGATTTGTTACGTATTTAATCTTATTTGCAATTATAGATCTAGAATAGCTCAAACACTTTGCAAACCCATGTGACAATCTAAAGTTCAAACTTTTATTAAATATGGTTAAGGATTCATTTACTTTAATTAACAAAGACAATGGGATTTGTTTATTACTGTTATATAAAAATGTTAGTCGAAACTTAACAGTAGTAGGATTATGATGTTGAGAATATATTTTATAGTATAGTACAGCATTTTTCTTAGGTTTTATGTTCCTTATTCTTAGCAAAAAAGTGAATATAATGTTTAAAATGGGGTGTATATGTGAACTATGTATAGTTATATGTGTGTGTGTAAGTAAAGAATGATTGAAAACCGTGTGCAGTGTTAACAGTCCCTTGAATGTAATTGTCTTAAACATGTAAGTTGCAAGTTCATGTAGGAATGTAGTGTGTAAGTAGATATTGTTCTTGATTGAAGTTAAATTTGTATAAAATATTGTTATTTGTTTAGATAAGTTTAAACAATACAGAATAATCAGAAGTATTAACAAGATAACATTTTTGTTTATGTAGGGTA
Organism: Hesperia comma; assembly: GCA_905404135.1. Taxonomy (NCBI): domain Eukaryota; kingdom Metazoa; phylum Arthropoda; class Insecta; order Lepidoptera; family Hesperiidae; genus Hesperia; species Hesperia comma. Next base: position 4,532,168 of record FR990013.1, read on the forward strand.
AGTAACAATTTTTACGTATAACTTTATCAAAATAGTGAAACGAGTGAAATATAATCAAGTAACAAGTTATATTATTTTTGTTAGGTCTTGCACTGAGATAATGGGAATTGGAGGAGATGATTCGTTCTTTCTCACAAAGATTCGACAGTTTTTTGTCCAAATATACTTGAAATTTACCTCTTTAGCCTTTTGTTTGCAAGAACTTAGTAACATTTTATTTTCCTTCGTTAAATGCTCATTAATGTATATATTGTTTATTTCACCTCCAATTCCCATATCGCGGGTATTTAAGTTGCGATGTTTACGCGCTGCAGCTACAATCTGGTCTTTGATGGCGCGCTGTCGCAAGCGGGCAATAATAGGCCGCGCGCGCACGGCACTTATTTATTTATTTTATTTACCTATTGTCGAAATTACTTCTCATACGCATTTCATTGTAATTACTTCGCATTCGCCATTTTGTATTACGAACGACAAATATCTTCGTATTACACGTAACCCGGTCCTTACAAGTCATCGCCGCACCGCGACATTTTTTCGTTCTACCCGCATTATTCTTATACCTACCCGCGTATTCGCATATTCTAGAACCGCTTAACGTAACTACTTAATATTATTACGATGACTTCTAAGGCAAAATATCACGACGCTAAAACCATTTCAGACGATGAAATTAGTTTGAAAATATTGATGGCAAAACGGAATTCCTTATATTCACGTATGCAATCAATTTATGACATGTCAATTAATTCATATGACGCCGACTCGCAAAGTTCGTTCCTTAGTACCGCCGCTGACCTTGAATATTTACTCAATGAGTTCAAGGACACATTACAAGAATATAATATTAAAAATTTAAAATTAAATCCAGACGCAGAAATTGATTTCGAACCTATGAATTCCTTTCACGATTTATATAGCCGCGTTAAAAGTAAAATACAACAATTAACCGCTCCGCATTCTTCTTCTAAATTAAATAATAATTTACCGCATAAATTTAAACCATCGCTTCCTCCCATGGAATTACTTTCATTCAATGGAGACATACGACACTGGTCTATGTTCTACCAGCAATTTAAAACATTAGTTCATGAAAATCCTCAATTGACAGACGCTGAACGTATTTATTATTTAGTTAGCAAACTATCAGACAAAGCCTTATCTGTCTGCGCAGGAGCCCAATTCTCATTTATTAGACATACATGTCTAACAGATATATATCTGAAAAACATGGCGGATCTCTATTGAAACCTAATTTCCGTATTCTCGGGATGTCACATTAGATAATATATCTAAACTTTTCGTTCGACATGCAACGTTTGGTCCGAGGCGTTCGAGATTGAAATATCATGAATTTTGGCCAATCACAGCGTTGTAAAGAGTTCGACTTCGACATTGACATTTTCACAATTTGTTGACAATATTGATTGATTGACTGTTCGTTTTCGTATTGCGCGCTTTCGGATATTTTCTTGGTTCTCTCATAGTTCTCTCGGTTAATAAGCTTATTTAAATACAAAAACTGTTTCTAAGTGCTCGTGTTTTTGGCGAATACCTACGTGTTTCTCAAAATGGAGGATAACTTTATTGTGGAATTTGTTAGCAATGTAGTGGCTGCGGCAACGGACGCACTCGCTGTTCCTCGTCGTCAAAACCGTTGGCGATTAAATTCAGAGGAGTTGAGCGAAGCCTCATTTATTAAAAATTTCCGCCTTTCGAGGGCTTTGACTGAGGACTTGGTGCATATTTTGCAACCGGTAATAAATAACAGGACGCAATATGACATACACACCAAAGTAAGTTCCTTTTAGAGCAAAATGCATCAAATATCTTAATCACCTAAATACCTACCTACAGAGCAACAATGCCTTGATGTTGTTATGATATCTTCAAAAATAAACTTTCTTTTTACAGGTTTTGTGTGCATTGCATTTCTTGGGGCATGGTTCGTACCAGACCCCGGTTGGGCAACATATATGCATCACCCAACAAACATTTAACAGGTCGCCACAACGTGCCAGCGATAACTTTTGGTTCTATAAGCTTGTCGCCGTTACGTCGCTATAACGTCGGTATCACCAAGAAAAGGCCCATTTTATACGACTCAGAGTCCTATAAAAGTCATATAGCAGTCGCGTAAGTTACTTTTTGGTCGCATAGTGGTCGTATAGAGGTCGTGTAGCGCACTTTTTGTCGAATTAAGGTGTTTATTACCGCTGCTTTACGACATTTGATCGTATACGAGTATCCAGCGCGCCTCCTATACCGCAAAATATTAGTTGTCAAAGTGACAAAATATGTAATTATAAATATTACTGTTGAAAGTGAGACTCGGCCATTTTACTTATTCATCTTTGTTTTTACTTCGAAACTCAAGTTCAAGGACGGTTGGTCTTATGGGAAATTAATTTCATCGAGTCTTATGTGCTAGTTTTAACTATATAATAAACGCGCCAGTGTAATTCATTAAATAAATAATATTTTACAGTCATTTTTGATAAAACGTGTTTACAATTACCTTTATACGATTCAAAGTGTTGGACAAGACCGTTATACAACTTCTATACGACGTTTAAATTTATGTCATTATTGGATTTGTAAACATTCCGCCATAGAAACAAAATTAGGGTTCAGTTTAGTAATTGTCAAGTGTGTAAAACCTTATTAATCACTATTGTTATTATCATTATTGTGTTGTTTGCTGGTTGAGCTGTCATTAAAAAAATACACGTGATACTGGATACAATAGATATCGATAAATTCTTAACAAAATTAGATTTATTAATTTGATACGTATTGCTCAAAATGACCATGGAAATCTTGAAGAAATTTTGTACGTGCTGATCGTTGTTTCGGTTGCAGATTTTATACTAGTGACGAAACCGAACCTGCACATTTTATACTAACTGAAGAAACTGTTATATATTATATTTTGATAAATTTTGATTTTTTCTGGTGTCCAAGTTGCACTTTTTGCCATAGGTATACTATAATTACCCAGAAGATGAATGTGAATTCTGTATTTAGAAATTATTTTTTTATAAAACCAAATATTTTTCTTGTAACTTGTACAGTAAGTATAGGTATAATATACCTACTGGTGACGGCGTTTTAAAAAAATAAAGTGCTGTTTACGGAACCATCTCCAGTTGGACTACAGTTAACTTGTCGCATACCTACTTTTATTCCGTACTTATATTCAGTTCGTATAACGGTCGTAAAAAAGTGTTTGAATCGACTGAAAGTCGTATAGGAGTTTTATATACCACTCTAATACGACGTCGTGTAAAGGTAGTTTTCGAACCTCTAATACGACTAAAGTCGGTATAGAAGTCGCATAGACGTTTCTTCTGCCACAACACTGCTTACACGACTGAATGTCGTGTAATAGTCGTATAGGGCAGTCGAATAGGCGTTTCTACGACGTTTTTACACGACTACAAGTCGAATAACTATAGGGGGCACTAAGTCGTATAACAGAATGAAACTACTTCTATACAACGCTTATACCACTATGAGTCGCGTAATTCCTTCTTATTCGACTAAAATGTTTGTTGGGCAACATGTCCCAATCTTCAGTTTCAAGGTGCATTACTGAGGTGATAGAGGCACTCAACCACCCAACTGTTTTTGGGCAGTGGGTCCGTTTCCCCAGTACATTTGATGAGCTTGATAAAATAGTATCACAGTAAGGATTTTTATTTTTATCACTAAATACTCTAAACAAAGCATTCAATTCAAATGCATGTGTAATATAAGTTAAAACAATTTAAATTTTCTTTTCAAGGTTCTACAGGATGTATAATTTTCCGGGGATTGTAGGGTGCATAGATTGCACACATGTTGCAATTTTGCCCCCAAATGCTACAACCTTTGACGAGAGAAGTTATGTGAACAGGAAGAATTACCACTCAATAAATACACAACTGGTACATATTCATTACAAAATCATTACAAATCATTTAATAATAAGTTATAAAATACATACTATAATCATTGCTTGATAAAATATTTATTGCAGATCTGTGATGCTAATTTAAAAATATTAAATGTGAATGCTCTATTCCCCGGAAGAACACATGATTCCCACATTTGGAATAATTCCAATGTCCTATCGGTAATGCAGAACCTTAATAGCAATGGCCACTCCAATTATCATCTTATTGGTAAGTACAAGAACTTTATATACCTACTTACTTTAAGAAAAACCTATATAAAATTCAGTCAGTAATTAAATAATGTTATTTATTTCAGGTGATAGTGGGTATGCTTTAAGGCCATGGTTATTGACACCAATGGCAGATCCGGCTGAAAATTCTCCAGAATATAGGTACAATAATGCGTTAAAAAAAGCACGAAGCTGCGTAGAAAGGTGTAACGGAGTTTTGAAGTCACGATTTCGGTGCCTTATTAAAGATCGTGTTTTACATTATGCACCAAATAAGGCATCTAAAATAATAAATGCATGCACAGTTTTGCATAATATGTGCATTACTCGGATGGAAGATCCAAATATGGATGATTTAAATGTTGGCCAATTAGGCATTATTGAAATAATGCCATTTCACGAAGAACATAATAGGCGGGTCAATGCATTGTTGGCACAAGGCAGACAAAAACAAAGAACAATAATAAATAATTTTTTTCTTTAATTATTTTAAATCATAAAATAGTTTAAATAGTTTTGTCACTAGCGGTATTTCATCAATGTTACAATTGTGGATAGTTAAATTAGAATTTACCAGTTGCATGCTTTCATGGAAAAACATATATAATTTGTTTTGGCCATATTCAATGATGGTATCACTTAAACTTGTTAAAAGTATTATTTTATTTACCTATGTAACGGACGTGACGTAAGCTGATGCACCGCCAGCTAAATTGTGCCTGAAGAAGCCGCCTGCCAACGCATCACCAACATATTAACATTTATATTTTATTTACTAATGTAACGGACGTGACGTAAGGTGATGCACCGCCAGCTAAATTGTGCCTAAAGAAGCCGCCTGCCAACGCATCACCGACATATTAACATTTACGATGTAGCCTTAGCTAAAGCCAAGCTGAGCCAAGCCCGCCATATTGATGATTCCCTTCAGCTACAGCCAGGCAGCCATCACAGCCAAACTGTGGAGATGTGGCAATATAAGCCAAAGCTTATAACCTTAACCTTATCTGTAGCTTTAATTTGATTTGGTGTTCTATTCAATATATGAGAAGAAAGTTATAAAATCTCTAAGTAAAAATAGTTGTATTATTTCCCTTCTTTTACATTAAGTAGGTACCTTACTGTATTCTTTTCTGGTGGAAGGTAAAACATGTTATACAGGGTGGAAAAGGACAACTCCCCAAAACTGAAGGGGGGGGTAGAAGAAACCAAATTGTGACCGTAAATAAACGTGGTATAGCCGAGGACAGCAATTTGTTAAACAAAATGTTCATTTGAAAGTTTTTATCGCTATCATCAGCCAGCAATGTAACACGAACAACGCGAAAATCCCACTCCGTCGCACGGCGTTCGGACGCGGCGGCGAACAAGAGATCTTATGGTAGTTACATGGAGTCAATAACTGACGTCAGTTACTGACGCGTCAACGCCTCCACGTAAAAATAGCCAATATCCATCCGCGCGGCGCGTCAGTTACTGCCTTGAAATCAATTTAGACGCCGACAGTAACTGACGCTTACTTATCGTTTTTCCTTGACAAAATACCTAGCCACCTTATTACGCTTTCTACTTTAACATAACTAAACATACCTTTAACACAACACAAACTAGAATAATAAATCATACGTGGTCATTTCCGACTTAGTTAGGAGTTTAGTACTTAGGTAGGTACCTCATAATTAAATAATTTGAAAGATTTACAATAAAAGCTTTATGTATCTAGTACTTACCTAATTTCGGTGACGTATGAGGAACGGCTCGAACTGCGCTCCTCCCATCTCCACACACAGCTCGGCTCTTCGGACTACCTCTCGGTGGATGCTATCCCACAGCGGGTCATCGGCGCCCCTGCTGTTCAGGTCCGCAAACACGTCCCGAATCCGGGATTTCATTTCCTCCGCGGTATCACACTCACCAGCAAACACTCTGTCCTTAACGTATCCCCAGAGGAAAAAATCCAGCGGAGTCAGATCCGGCTGGTTGTCCAAAACTCTTTGGTACGCAGCCGTAATGACGCGAGGATCTGAAGGGTGCGCATGATTCGGGTAACGCTGTCGATAAATGCGTAACGCTCGTGAAGCATTCCCTCGTGCTTCTCCATAACACATCAACATTTGTCCGTATTCACGAGCACTGAACATTTTTACAAAACTAAACCTACAAAACGATTGTACTAAAACACGTGAAAAGTCAAGAAAAACACTTCAAACGATTTTTCTAAACTAATCACCAAACGAATTTAATAATCACGTCACAGAAAGCACTTAAAACCTGGAAGCAAATCGAAACTCGTAATTAATTTGCGAGCAGGACGCGTAATCTAGCAAGTTGCAATAACGACTGAACTAAAATTTATTTTTCCTAAAATAAGCCGCCAACACACGCACACACGCACAAACTTGCCGAAAAACGAGCGGCGGCATGTCGGTTTCCTTTGTTTGAAAAATCCGTTGCGCACGGTAAACATTTAACCCTTCGCCACATTACCTTTTTTTCGATACGATACATTTGATTAATTTAAAATAATAAATGTAAGTACCAAATTAAATAAAGGATAATAATCAGAATAAGATACAGGAATTAATCACAATTAAGTGAAAAAAGTAATTATTTATTCTAATTAAGGTGTAATTGAAACTGCAACTTGTTTGGGACACTACAAACAGACATACAAATTTGCATTCTGCCTGGAGACAACAAACATTAACTTCAAACTTAGAACAGATTTCATTTTACAGAAAATTAAAAAAAACACCTCACGTAATTTATGGACGCCCCCTTTGGTGAAAATGGCGATGGCGGCCTCTACAAATTTAAATGATCACTAAATAAAATAATTAAACTAAATTATTTAAAGTTTCTTTAAAATGGTTTTGCTTGTTTTTCTAAGTTCAAAACAAAAATGTTGACCCAAGATATTAGACATTAAAGGGTTATTTATTTACCTAAATCTGCTACACGTGTTAGGCCCTTTTCACATGCATCCGGTTGCCGTCTAAACGGCACAGCGCAAAATCTTTCACATGTGCACGGTTTACTCACGTACGGTAGCCCAAACGTTGGCAAAGGGTGATCGTTAGACATGGGTAACTCGACTGAAACGGTCGAGTTGCCAATCAGCTCACGGTTCAAGTGAGTGAGTGAGAGCTGCGAACCGTCTCACAGAACAGCTCAAATTGCCTACTCCTGGTATGTCATGTTCCTGACTCGGCGCAAGTCATAGTAGCTCATACGTTACTGCTTTCCGCAGCACGGTGACCGTGCCGTGACCGTGTGCATGTGAAACGGGCCTTAGGGCGGCGAGCGCCAAACGAAACCTAAATTTTTCGGGAGGCCTTTGTCGGCTAAGAACAAGTGGCGGCGAACGGCGGAGAAGGTACCGAATTTGGCGCGACGGTGTGGTGGCTAGTCGTGTGTGTCATTTACCTACATTGATTATTGTAGGTACTGTCGCAGTTACGTATTTAAGTTTGATGTTGTAGGTATTTTTAGTATTTACAGAATCAAATTTAAAACATTTCTTTGTTTCAATGTAATTTAGTTTACGTTTGCATTATGTTTACCCAGTAGATTAGGTACTTAGTGGACATTCTTGACGTGCCGATCGGCGTTTAACGCCATATCGGTATTGGCGCTAGTAGGTACTTGGTAGGTGGGCAGCTGTAATCGAAATACAGTGCTTTATGGGTACTTTAGTTTGTAGTAAGTACTTTTATTTTACCTAAGCAACTAACGAAATAGGTACATTGGGGAATGTAATGATGGAAGGCCGCATTCAATGAATGCTTGTTATCAGCGCTAACCTGCGCCTACCTACCAGCGCTGATAAGAGCATAATCAAGTAGAAAGCTGGTTATAAACGGTGCTTATAAACACTGGCAGGTCAGGGGCCAGGGTCGATCGACGCTACCCTGGTTGAATCGAGGAGTTTTGGCGCTTTCAGGCCGTTTCAGGCTTTTTGTGTACCGTATTTTGTAGTTAGTAGGTAGGTACTTTTACCGTGGTTAACCGACTACTTTTGTGTACCGTATTTTGTAGTTAGTAGGTAGGTAGGTACTTTTACGGTGGTTAACCGACTACTTTTGTGGAGTGTAATTATTACTTCAGGTAGGTAGGCACATACTTAAGTAGGTAAATTTAGACCGTGGTTTTCATCGATGACTCGGGTATGACATGATTTGTGGTAGGTATCTTTACGTACAAAAGTAAACATAATGATTAATTGTTGGGTAGTTAGGATTGTTCTACCTACATGAAGGTTTAAATTTTGTATGCACAGCGTGACCACACAGCTGAAACTTATGTGCAAATGATGTAGTGTGCAACAGCAGCACAGTCGTACATCGCCTCCGCGCTTTCTACGGGAACTTGGCGAGGGGGATTGCGGTCTCAAGGATCACCTTTTTACCAGGGCGTGAACGAGAACTAAGTGTCTCCCGGCGGAGGGGGTCCTATCAGCGTCAAGTTAGACTAGCTGGGTCAAAGTCAGACTTCCCCCAGATGGTCGGGGGAGTCGCCTGACTCTAAGAGCTCCCGTGGAAGCGGGTAGCCCTCGGGAGGACGAGCGTGGAGAGGCGCGATACCTCTCAGTGATTCGTGTGGGCCATTGTAGGCGCGGGCGAACATCGCCTTTGCCAATCGGCCCACAAACTCCGCGACGGACGGTACTTTGAGGTCGCGCGCAATCACGTCGCTGATGTAGTGTGCGGGAGGGTGGGGGCGGGAAGCAATGTAGGGAGCAATGCCCGCGCGCCGCTCGGTGAACTTGAACGGCCCGCTCGAGGTCGATCGAGGCGAAATTAGGCGATCGCGATACATTGCTGTTTTGACGTGACAACGTCTTATAAATTGGTTTGCCGGGTGGCACTTCAAGAAACTGCGTTAGTAGCTCCGCTCACGTTATGCGCTTACAATGAGAGCGAGTGAGAGGCACGCGTCCCTTCCACTCGGGCATGGTTAGCCCGCCTAAGAGCGAGAGAGACAGACATAAAAAGTGAAAGGCACGCGTCCCTTCCACTCGAGCACAGTTAGCCCGCCTAAGAGCGAGAGAGACAGAGCGAGATTCTTTGTATAAATTAATGTTTTAAATATAATTCTTTGTATAAATAAATGTTTTAAATTGTTACTATTATTTCATCCTTCTTCCTACTATACGAATGAATATTCACATTAAAATTATTTTACCACTCAAAGTCGTTGTCACGTAAAACTTTCGCCCGTATACCGACTTTACAGGCAACCAATTTTTTTTTTTATCATTATTTCATTTTCAGCTTAATTTAAATAAATAATCACAAAAATACTTTGCTGTTGTGTCATACTACACATACCTAGTTGCAAAAGTAAAAAAAACATGGTGACGTCATTGAATTTTTTTTTAACAAAATTTCTACACAGGAATGTTCAGAAGGGTTGTCTGAATGCCCCCTTTCAGTTTTCGGGAGTAGTCCTGTTCCACCCAGTATACATGCATACACCATTCCTTATAAAATAAATTATTACTAAATTTGGTGGCCATAAAGGTGTATAAACCTGGCAATACTTCTAAAATTATTATTTTTTGTTTTCGTTGTATAATGAACTAGCAGCCCGCCCGCGGTTTCACCCGCGTGGATCCCGTTCTCGTGGGAATATATGCATGTATTATACATAAAAACCTTTCTCTTGAATCACTCTACCTATTACAAAAAACCGCATCAAAATCCGTTGCGTAATTTTAAAGATTTAAGCATACAGACAAACAGACACAAAAATAGCGACTTTGTTTTATACTATGTAGTGATTCAGATAAATAATATTTAATACAAATGCTAAATAATACATAATAATACATGCATAAATACAAATGCTTAGACAGCGATTAGTTGTTTGACCAACCAAATGCTAGGATCTACTTATTGCATAAAACAATAATATTAAGTAAAAAATAAACACTTCTTTTCTACTGGTTATAGCTTTTTATTTGCAAATGAAGCCCAACCCCTGTGTTACAATGAGAGGCATCGCTATTATCCATCTTCATCGTAATCCATAACTGTGTTACTGCTTCGCACGGTTCCCTCTCACAATATGAAGACAGCCTATTGTTCTTCAAAGAAGCAGTCAGTTTGGTAGACCTGTCTGCACTACTCACAACATGTCACATCTAACATACTATGCAATCGTAGACTATAACCAATGATGTTTTAAATATCTAGATTGAGCGTCGCCCTACAATGAAAACAAAAAAAAAGGCAACATTATCAAGCATGTGTGCGTGTAGGTGATGTTTTTCACGTTCATTTATTGTCTATGTGTGCGTAATGATATAACATTTTTGACACGTTTTCGCGGATTCGATGTTCCATCTAGACATTTAATACATCTTTGACTTAATATTAGGTAACAATCAGTCTTTCTTAGTAGAAATTATAACAAATCGAATATTAATATTTGCCTGTTTTGTACTTAAAATTAAATAATAAGTCTTTCCAATAAGTCCTTAGTTACTAATCAACAATCATAAAGTAAAATATTACGATTTGGTTAATCATACTTATTATTAGATAACAATCAGTCTTCCTCAGCAGAAAGTATAAAAAATAGAATATTGATATTTGCCTGTTTTGTACTAAACTTAAAATTAAATAATCAGCTTTCCAATAAGTCCTAAGTTACTAATCAACAATCACAAAGTAAAATATAACGATTTGGTTAATCATACTTAATATTAGGTAACAATCAGTCTTTCTTAGTATTAGAAAGTATAACAAATAGAAAATAGATATTTGCCTGTTTTGTACTAAACTTTAAATTAAATAATCAGTCTTTCCAAGTTCTAAGTTACTAATCAACAATCACACAGTAAAATATAACGATTTGGTTAATCATACTTAATATTAGATAACAATCTGTCTTTCTTAGTAGAAAGTATAAAAAATAGAATATTAATATTTGCCTTTTTTGTACTAAACTTTAAATTAAATAATCAGTCTTTCCAAGTCTTAAGTTACTAATCAATAATCACAGTAAAATATTACGATTTGGTTAATTATACATAAGTCCTAAGCTACTAATAAAAATCACAAAGCAAAATATAACAGTTTGGTTAATTAATAATAATAATTAATTTCTTAAAATTAAATTAATCACGTTTTAAATTATTTGCAATCATCATAAGAATGTTTGTTTGCTTCTGCATTTCTGCAATATATTTTTCGTAAAATACTTTTTTAAATTCATTTTTTTCTTTTAATCTTCTGTCCAAGGATTTTGCAACTTCAAGGCTTTCTTGAAGCCGCTTGGCTGCAGTTTTCTTTTTTCCTGTAGAAATATAGATAATTAATTAAGAGACTTATTTATGTGAATCTGAGAGATACTAGGAATTTTTTATAACTCTCCACTAGGATTATTTAACTATTAGGTTATTTTGCTTTTATAGCGTTAAAATGATAATAATAATACGCTTTATTGTACACCAAAGCAACATGATACAACAGAATAAGACATTTTGTATAAAATGTGATACAAAAGGCGGTCTTATCAATAAAAAGCGATTTCTTCCAGACAACCTTAGGGTAAGAAGTAAGACAGTAAATATAGTGAAAGGGGGCAGGGTGTACCAAACTAAATAAAATAATTTATAAGCTTTTAATCTGGTTACCCACCTTTTTGGAGGACAGGAGGAGTATTTTCATTTTGAATGGGGAGAAACTGCTCTGGAGGTGGCAGAATAATGTCTTGAATATCTATTAAATAAAAATAAAAAATATTTTAATTATAAAGTAACAGTTTTAAGAATGTATTGTAATTAATTTATGTAATTAATTTATACTATGAGATACCTTGAAATCCTGTTTCACTTGCCATGGAGGCAGTAGGGGCATGAGAATGATGAGGGGGGATGAATGATGAGGGGGATAGGAGATCTGTAAATTAATAATTCATATTAACTGTCATTGTTATAGGGATAATTGACATTAAAGATTATATAAAGTTTGCAATTACCAATGAACTCCACCACTGACTCCTGAGAATCACCATGCCCACTTATAGTACTCCTGTCCATGGTCCTGAGGACAATGCTCTCCTCCTCAGTTAAAGGAGGAGGAGGAGGACCTCCTCCTGTTGCATTCGCTGCTCTATTAAGAGCGCTTTGTTTTTTCTTAGCCTTGCTTTTCATGTCTTGCCAAGTCTGAAAATAATAACATCAAGTTAGTTGCCTTCCAAGAAATCGCAAACATACATACTTACTTTAATTTAATATTGAGGACATAGTACATTAACTCAAGGAATTTAACAGTTATTTAAAATGGTTGAGCAAATATATTCATTAGGTAGGTACCTACAGGCTACAGATGACACACGACAGATGATTGATAGGAAATTTCATTTTGGAAAAGTTAGTTTCATTTAATACTTACTTTTTTCCACTCCTTTCCAGTCTTCACCGCCCCTCCAATGCCATTTATTTCCTGCGAAATAACATTCCACCGGCGCTCGGCTTCTTTCTTAGAAAATGTCGAAGAAAATTTTCCCGAGCGCAACTCTACATCCGCTTCTAATAAGGCATAAAGCCTCCGCTTTTGCGACCCTGACGGATATGTTCTTCTTTCCATGCTAATAACAAAATAAAACACACGCTATCACATTGTTACCCCGCACTAGGATTCTCTGTTGCGGTTAGCATGGTCAACATGAATAACAAATTACAAACACACTCACGACCCGAGAAGAAACATTTATCTGTCACAGAATTCCCTCGATTTGAAGGCAGGGCCATTACCAATTAGGCTACGTAAGCCATTTAAATACTTACAACTTAACAAAACAGCTTTAAGTTACTTACATTTCGCTTTTAAAATAAACTGTAGGTAGCTTTGCAGTACAACAAGTACTTCTTCTTGCTTCTTGGTTGCACACGATGACGTTTAAGGAAAAAATAAATCAAAAAACATTTGCTTGTCAATGTCATTGACATGACATAATAAAGTACAGACTAGCTAAAGATAAATATTTCGTTATACGGCATGCGACGGCTAGAATTTTATTTTAAATATTTAATAAATGGTTTTTAACTGCAATATCACAGTTAATAAATTATAACTATCCAAAGATAGTTTAGGATGACTACTATAGTGATTGTTTTATACTTTTATATGATTTCAGTACTATATAAGCTTTTTTATTTCTAGTCGGGTTTCACTGACTTGGCGTTGCTATAGTCTAGAAAACGGAACGTTTATATCCTATATCGCTTGAAAATGTCGAAGGACAAAATCTCTAAAGTGACTGAGAATAACTTTTTTGGATACAGTAGAGATTTTGCCGACATGTCTCGGAGAGATATGAAGGTTAGATATATATCTGATTTCGAGATTTTCTCCGCGAAATGAGAATTGGGCTCCTGGTCTTATGCCTACAGCTGAGAACTATTCAGTCATTTGGGACGCACTCATGCATCGATATAACGATGAGCGTGCGCTCGCTGCAGCCTACGTTAATCAGCTGTTCGACTTGAAGAATGTTAACGCTAACACCGCCGCTGGTTATCAGACTTTTATGGATAAGTTTGACGCGTCTATAAACGCACTTAACACGTTCGCTGCGTCTTCATTTTCAAAGAACTTTCCGCTAGTAGCTTTGGAGACCTAAAAGATCTCCTAACTAACCTGGCCTGTGGTGCGTTAGAGACCTAATCAGTCTCCTAAAAATACAGTTTTGAAAATAATTTATATCTTCCAAAAAACCAATGATATATTTTTGAAATTTTTATGGGTCAAAAATAACCTATTGCTGTATATTTTGCTAGCTGCGGACGCAGTTATGACATACGAATAAACTACAAATAATAAAATAAAATTAGGTATCGATTGTATCTCGTACCGCAACCGAAGATAGTTCAATATGTGTAGTAAATAGTGATGGGAATAAAATAATATCTCAGTTGTCGATTGAAAAAGTTTTATTAAAGTTTATTTATAAACTATGGTCGCAAACAAAAAGCATTTAATTAAATGTAGGCCTATAACAAAACATAAATTGTCAATTTTTAAAGATAACATTTACTCTAAAATGACTAAACCGGCTACTATTGAACATAATGATCCTATTAATCTTTATAATAAATTACATAAAAATATCAACGACGAATTTAATCGAATATTTAAGTGTAGGTACATAAATAAAAACAAGAATTGTAAATTCAGTGATTGGGCTACTGTAGGTATTTTCTATGGCGAAAGACAATATAATTTTTCTCCAAGCTTCCAAAACCACGTAAAAAATTATGCCAACATTTTTAAACTCGTTTGTATTTAGGCGAAGTCAATGTACATAAAGGATAAAATTGTTAATTCAGAAAATAAATTACAAGCTACTTGGAGGATTATCAGCAGTGAGACAAGTAACGCCGAGTCTCGCGATTTCAGCTATGAAATATTAGATAATGAAAATAAAATCACTTCCGACACAGAAGTAGCAAGCGTTTTTGAAAATCATTTTCGTAATATACCAATAAAATCAACCAATTCATTAGCTTCTTCGCCGGTGAAAGCACTTTCTATTTTAAAAAGTAATGTATATTTTAAAAGCACTCATTGTTTATCAACAATTATCAACACACTTAAAAATCAAATACAATATCAATACAAACACGTATATAACCACGTAAATATATTATCAAATACAAACACGTAACGTTATTTGCGAAACATGCGCGCGACCTCTCACATCGATACTAGGACAACACTAAATCGAGTCACGCAGCGCCCGCGCCGCCCACCTTCCCTCTCTTGCGTCTACGAGGCTTACGATTTTACGAGTATCAACATGCCTCGTAACGCAAGGAATTAAAATAATTATAATACTGTGCGTTAGGGACCTAAACCATCTCTTATTCTTTTTTTTATGTCCTGGAATTCACCATTAAGTAGGAAGCAAATATGTATATTTGTCTTTCTCATACTTAAAGAACTTTACAAGTTAGAGCCACCCGCACGGAGTGAAAGAACACGATTTTAGTCGACGCACAGTTCCGAAAACCTGTAAGAGATCTGATAGATCTCGTAACGCAGCGAACGTGTTAAGCAGCTTAACATTGAGGATATTTCTGATTTCCTATTCTTAAATATCGCGCTCAGAAAATTAGATTCAGAAACAGTTAAAAATTTCGAAATGTCATGTTGCAAAGTTGATATACCTAAATACTCAACGTTAATTGAATTTTTATTTGAACAAAATAGGGCACTGAGCCATACGTTTCATACACATCCGCATACATCGTCTACTAATAATAAAAATAATCATAATAAATTTATTCCCGCGCCTGCTAAAAATATTAGTAAAACGTTTAATATTACTGATCCGCGTTCATGTATTCTTTGCAAATCAAATGAGCATGAACATTTGTATGTCTGTCCACGCTTTTTAAAAATGACAACGCAAGATAAATTTAATTTCATTAAACAAAATAAATGTTGCATTAATTGTTTGAGTAATAAACACGCATTGTCAATGTGTAAATCACAGCGCAGGTGTACACATTGTTCCCGCTCGCATCATACTTTACTTCATAGATTTGAAAATCAAAATAAAAATTATAAAATAAATATTAATTCTTCGCACCGCTTTCAATCTGTTCAAGACGCTCCGCACAGTAGTAATAAGGTCGAGGTTTTTTCGCAACGCAGTACATCGAACCGTCCGCACTCCTTTGAACGGCGGAATAAGGTCGATTCTTCTTCACCGCAAATAAGTAGGTATGAACAACATGCCTCTTCCTCTTGTAAATTATATCACGCGAATTAGTTAATACGCCGCATTGTTTCACAACTTTATTAGGAACTGAAAAAATTAAAATATTAAATAAATACGGTCACGCATATTACCTTCGCTGTTTAGTGGACCCCGGTTCACAAAGTGATTACATAACAAAGGATTGTTGTAAACGTCTAGGTTTAACAATTTCTAATCAAACACGCTATACCGAAGTTCATGGAATCGCTGGAATGTCACAACGGATTTTAGGTATTACTTCTTTGCAGTTTACCTCCCGCTTTGATGATAATAAAATTTATCGCATTCAACTTTGGTTGATGTGGTGGTGTGTGGGTAGTACTCACGGTGCGAGATGGTAAATGAAAAGTCCAACAAGAATGCACACGGAAAGAAAAAGTTTATTTGCACTACACAATAGATAAAGCACACAACACAAAAGTCAGAAACCACACAGTAGAAGAAGAAGGAGTGAAAGTAAGAAAGCGATAGTACAGTTAAGAGCAGAAAACAATAAACGATTATATAAACAAGGTGCGTAAGCGGTAAGCGGCAAGATAGCGAGTGACACGGGCTCCGCGGTGTAGTACGTGCATCGACTGGTTGTTATGCGGGCTCGCTGCTCAACCCGGCCGGCCGGCGCGTGAGTTCATATTAGATCTTAAGAGATAAGAACTACCTGTCCGGGCGGCCGTTTCCACTGTACACTATTAGGTCGACGATGTAAATATTTTATGCTCGTCAAGTATGCACTAAATTAATACGGTTTTATAATGAATATTTAATAAGTGTGATTTTAGTTATGTGAATAGTTAATAATATTATAATATATATGTATGTGTAATAAAATATAATTTGGTTTATTAATTTGTTGTAATATATTGTTAATTCGTAAATGTAAATAAATATATTTGAATGTAAATAATATAGTAGTGCATGTATATTAATTTTAATGTAGTTTAATGAATTGTTATATAGTAAATGTATACGTTGTAAATGTATAATGTGTTGTATATTTATAAATATAATGAGTACGCCACATCACTCCCCCCCAGAGACCGTCACTGCGGGCGATAAAAATCAGGGAAACGAACTACGCGGCCTGAACGTGTTCTTTTGACGGTATCCCGGTTAGGGGGCTCTTGACTCGCAGGAATAGGGTCAGGTAAGGGATTGGGGGTAGGGCCACATAGGCTGGTTTCAAGCGGTCTATAGATACTGTAACGCTCTTCCCTTTGACCTGTACTTTAAAGGTCTTGTCACCCCGCTCCAAAACTTCGTACGGGCCTGTATAAGGAGGCTGTAAAGAGCCACGTGATGCATCGTCTCTTAAAAATACGTGAGAAGACGAAGTGAGGTCCTTATACACGAATATTTTATTTTTATTATGGCGTGCAGCTGGTGTTGGCTGCAGCTTTGCCGCAAAATTGCGCAAACGAGTTGTGAAGTCTGTCACATCGCTGGAGGAAGGAACTGAGGAGTGAAAAAATTCTCCGTAAGCGCAACGGCTCACCATATACCAATTCGGCAGAAGATGATTGGAGGTCCTCTTTAAATGCACTCCTAATGCCTAACAGCACCAAAGGTAATGTGTCCACCCAGTTGGAGTCAGCGTGGCACATTATGGCTGCTTTTAGTTGGCGGTGGAATCGTTCCACTAGTCCATTACAAGCCGGGTGATACGCGGTTGTTCGGCGATGTTTGAATCCGATCATTTTTCCCAAATATTGAAAAAGTGACGATTCAAACTGTCGGCCGCGATCGGTGACTATATCTGTTGGACATCCGAATCTGGATATCCAAGATATTAACGCCTTCCCGACTGTTTCGGCAGTGATGTCCGTCATAGGAGTGACTTCTGGCCAGCGAGTGAAACGATCCACCGCCGTGAGGCAGTAGCGAAAACCTTGTGAAATAGGCAAGGGGCCAATAATGTCCACATGAATAAAATTAAATCGGGCACGAGGAAGACCAAAGGTGCCCAATGGAGTGGATACGTGTCTACTGACTTTCGCACGTTGGCACGCCAAACATTGACGAGACCAACTGCGACAGTCTTTTCGGACTCCGGGCCAAACGAATCGCTCGGCAACGAGTTTAGCTGTTGCGTTTGCGCCCGGGTGGCTGAGACTATGGAGACTCTCAAAAAGTTGTCTCCTCAAGGGTTCTGGGACAAAGGGACGAGGTGATGGAGTGCTAACGTCGCAATAGATTTCTGATGAAGAGTCAGGGATCTTCAACTTCTTCAAGCGGAGCGAAGATTCTTCTCCCAGAAGCTGAGCCAACTCCGTATCCGAAGCTTGAGATGAAGCCAACACGTCTAAATCTACTGGCATCTGCAGTTCCTCGACACGTGACAGTGGGTCGGCGACAACATTGTCCTTCCCTGAAATGTGTCTAATGTCGGTCGTAAACTGCGAGATGTAGTCGAGATGCCTAAATTGACGTGGTGAGCAGTTCGCTTTCCTTTCGCTGAAGGCATAACTGAGTGGCTTGTGGTCAGTGAATACCACGAAGTGCCTAGCCTCAACCATATGGCGAAAGTATTTAATTGATTCGTAAATGGCTAACAGCTCGCGGTCATACGGCGAATACTTTTGTTGGGAGGGGCTCAATTTTCGCGAGAAAAACGCTAGCGGCTCCCAAATGCCATTTTTCCACTGCTGTAAAACTGCACCCATGGCCAGGTCGGAGGCATCGGTTACGAGAGCGAGTTCGGCCTGGCAATCTGGGTGTGCTAGTAGTGTAGCATTGGCAAGACTCTCTTTGCATCTATTGAATGCCAGTAAAGTGTCTCCAGAGATGTTGACTGGGTGAGATGCTTTGACGTTACCTGAAAGTAAAGCGTTTAGAGGGGCTTGAATGGATGCGGAATGAGGCAAAAATCGCCTATAAAAATTTATCATACCCAGAAAGCGTCTGAGTTGTCTGACAGTCTGGGGTATGGGGAACTCCTGGATAGCCTGGACTTTAGAGTTGGAGGGTTTGGTGCCGGATGCGGAGATTTCGTACCCTAAAAACAAAACTTTTGAAGCACCAAAAACACACTTAGAAGTGTTTACGAGAACACCGTATTCCTTCATACGATTGAAGAGCTGATACAGGTGGTCTTCGTGTTCAGCCTCTGTCCTGCTAAAAA
Source organism: Hesperia comma (assembly GCA_905404135.1). Taxonomy (NCBI): domain Eukaryota; kingdom Metazoa; phylum Arthropoda; class Insecta; order Lepidoptera; family Hesperiidae; genus Hesperia; species Hesperia comma. The sequence continues at coordinate 4,551,229 of FR990013.1, forward strand.
CAAGGAAGTCATCTAAATAGCAGTAAACAAAATCAAGGCCTCTCGTCATTTCGTCTACAAACCTTTGGAATGTTTGACCTGCATTCCTTAAGCCAAAGGTCATAAATGGGAATTCGTACAGGCCAAAGGGAGTGGTGATGGCGGTCTTTTGAATATCACCTTCGAAAACTGGGATCTGATTATACGCCTTCGTCAGGTCTATCGTACTGAAGACGCTACAACCTGAAATGGAATGGGCGAAGTCATGAATATGCCTAACGGGATAGCGGTCTGGTACAGTTCGTGCGTTAAGCATACGGTAATCGCCGCACGGTCGCCAGCCGTTGTCCTTTTTAGGCGCTAAATGCAACGGAGAAGCCCATGGACTCTCCGAAGGACGCGCTGTGCCATTCTTAAGCATAAGCTCGAATTCCTGCTTGGCGACTTTAAGTTTGTCCGGTGCCAGTCTTCGGGGGGTACATGATATGGGAGGGCCGGGAGTGGTCTTAATGTAGTGTACCGTATTATGTTTTGGAAACACCGGCGTCCCTGAAGGGTGTGTTATCTCTGGGAAATTGAATAAGATTTTATGAAAGCGCGTGTCACCCGTAGAAACTTTAACAGAAAATATGTCAGTTTTGGCAACAGAAGCGTTTGAGCTTAAAGTTGTGGTGTTGTCCACTAAGCGCTGATGGCGACAATCAACCATGAGATTATAAAAACTTAAAAAATCTACACCTATTATGGGTTTCGTTACATTTGCTACAATAAACCGCCATGTAAAGCTACGTCTTAAGCCTAAATTTAAGCAAAGCTCTACAAAGCCGAAAGTTTCGATGACAGAACCATTGGCAGCACTGAGTTCAAAGTCCGTTTTTACACGACGTTCTCGAAATGCGGAATGCGGGTACACACACAAGTCACTACCGGTGTCTACGAGGAATTGAGTGTTTGTGTTGCGGTCGGTGACGAAGAGGCGACCCGTATGAGATAGGCAATCGTTGGTCGCCGCTACAGATTGCCTTTGGGGTTTCCCGACTTGCCGTAGTCGCAAGGTGTCAAACACTTGTGGGCCTGGGATCCAAATTTCGCGTGGTACCAACACACGGGGTACTTCCGGTAAGTGGATCGAGATCGGTTCCTGTGCCGCGAGGAAGAACGCCGACGGTCCCGTGGTCTTGCACGATCAGTGGTGAAGCAGCCAGCGCGTGTGTGCTCCTCCAGCTTGAGAGTGAGATGCTGCACCATCCTCTTCAGTTCCGCTATCTCCTCAGATTGGTGTGACGTGCGTGCGGACGCAGCAGCGACGTTATACGGTGACGTCAGCTCTTGTATGCGGTCTGCTAGGTCCGCCAGCTGTTCCAGCGAGTGTGAGGGCTGTGATGCTAGCACCGTCTGGATATTCTGAGGCAGGCGGTTACTCCATATCGACCGAAGGAAGTCGTCAGGCACTGAAGGTCCAGCTAGGTCTTGCAGATGTCTCAAAAATTGCGAGGGCTTTCTGTCTCCCAGTTCCTCGTGGGTGAGCAGTTGCTTCACCTTTTTTTCATGTGACGCCGACAATCGCTTGATCAACTCCGTTTTAATTTTATCATATTGTTAAAGTAGAAAGTACTCTGTGGCAGTCTGCTTAACTTGTGTGAGAGCGGAAGGATAAAATCCTATGTGTGCGTGGTGTGTATACTAGCCAGTTGCAAATAAACCATTGAAAGCATCACATCGTTTTTATCTATCGCAATTCTCTGCTGGCAACTAAACGACCAAAGTACCAAATAGCAAAAGTGTAAAGTAAACCTTATCACCATAACATATGGTCGACAATCGAGCCGGATACTAAAGTGAACATAGGTACGACCTTACGATAACGTGGGACGCCGGAGCGCCTCGAAGAAAAATATTAAATCAAAAGGCGAATCGAGCGGCCGGCCGGCCATGTTGTTTACGCAAAACTTTTCATTGTAATAACAAGACAAGTGTGTACCGTGTTTATAACAAATCAAGATTATTACGCATCGAGTTGAAGTGAAGTTTGTTATTGCTAAACGTTAACATGAGTGGACCCGAACAAATATTAGCATTACTCGAAGATACCGGGTCAATACTACAAAAGGCACAAACTAATCTTAAAAAATGTCCCAAAGTCAGATTAACTAGAGGTTATGTCGAGTCGCGTGTACAATGTATAGAAGATTATTGGAATGTTTTCAAGAAACACCATGCAGACTTAGTGAAATGTGTTCCGAAAGATAAGAAAAGTGACATGTCTTACTTTGTGAACGAAGATTATTTAGTGTATGAAGAAATTTATTTATGCTTGAAAGCCGATTTAAAAGATCTTTTGACTTCGTTCGAGAAACCTACACAGTTATCAAGTACGCCAGCGACCGACTACGTTTATGGGGATAACCAAGGACTTGTAAAGCTACCAAGAATACAACTTCCTACATTCTCGGGTGTATATGAGGAATGGCCAGCCTACCAAGATTTGTTTACGTCCTTAGTGCACAATAATAAGTCACTCAGCAATGTTCAACGCTTACATTACTTGAAGAGTAGTTTGTCTGGAGAAGCTGAAGCATTACTAAATCACATTCAAGTTACGGATGGTAATTATGAACAATCGTGGGACATGCTCAAAACCAGGTACGGAAACAAACGGCTAATTGTGAATTCACTATTAAAAAGGCTTTTCACTCAAAGAAAGATAACTGCACAAACAGCTAGTAATATTAAATCTTTATTAGACACAACTACAGAGTGTATAAACAGTCTTAAGAACTTAAAATTAGCCAGTGATTCATGGGATCCATTGATTATATTCCTCGTAGTGCAAAAGCTAGATGCAGACACCCACCGTGACTGGGAGCAATGTGCCTATCAAGAAGACAATGAGGCGTTACCTTCATGGAATGATTTAAGCAAGTTTCTTCATTCAAAATTTCGCACATTGGAACTTATCAACCCGTTATCAAGAGAAAAAGCTAATAGAACCCGAGAATATGCAGTGCACATATCTACAAAAATAAATAATCAGTTCTCCAATTCAAGAAGTTGCTCGATGTGTAATGAAGCCCACACACTATGTCATTGCAGAGAGTTTACAAAAATGCAGCCTACAGAACGGTGTGAATATTTAAAGAAGAACAACCTTTGCTTCAATTGTCTGGCACCAGGACACTCAGCAAGTAAATGTCGTCTTACCATGTCCTGCCGTCTGTGTCGAAGACGTCACCACACCTTGATACATCAGTCCACACCAATGACGTCATCTAATCAGCCAGATAATCAAGTATATCACAGCGAGGTTGAAACATCCAAAGATCCTGCTGAACAATCAAACGTCGACTTTTCATCTCACTTCACTGCTAGTACTTCTACAGCGCTGTTGGCTACTGCGATGGTGCCTGTAAGGAATGAATCAGGACATACTACAGTACTACGTGCCCTTATAGATAATGGATCACAAGCGACGTTTATAAGTGAGAGAGCCGCCCAGCTATTAAGACTTAAGAGAACACCCATCAACGGCACAATCACTGGGGTTGGTTCTACAAAAACAACAATCAAGCATGCAGCAGAAATACAACTTTTATCTAGACAAGATACAAGCTTCAATACCAAGATAAAAGTTTATGTTATGGCAACTCAACTCACTACCAACTTACCATCAAGCTCCATCACTGTTCGCACCTGGCCACACCTACAAGGTCTCTTCCTGGCAGACCCAAGCTACAATCAACCAGGTCAAATAGATATGTTGCTAGGTGTGGATGTATGCGCCCAAATTATGAAGAGTGAAATTATCAAGGGTCCCCCAGGCACTCCATGTGCTCAAAATACATGTCTGGGTTGGATTCTCTTTGGGCCTATACAAGAAGATTGGAACCAAAATAAAGATGTCATCGCCATGCACCTTAACATTGATGTAGATGACATGCTGAAAAGAATGTGGGAGCTAGATACAGATGAACGCAAGACACCAACACAAGAAGAAATAAGATGTGAAGAAATATTTAAAGCTACTACTACCAGAACAAAAGATGGACGATATGTCGTCAAGTTACCAACAAAAACAGATATTCTTCTATCACCACAAGGAGAAACAAGAAGTATAGCACTGAAGAGATTATATCAACTAGAGAAAAGACTTGACAAAAATGAAAAATTAAAAGAAGAATATATAAAAGTAATGCAAGAATACATTGATTTAAATCATATGGAGGAAGTACAACCCAATGAAGTTAATAATCCAGCTGTATATCTACCTAACCATGCAGTCGTGCGAGAAGAGAAGGAAACGACAAAAGTTAGAATTGTCTTTAATGCATCACAAAAGGGTACCAACAACGTTTCTCTCAATGATGAACTATTGGTGGGTCCTCAACTACAAGACGACATGAGAAGCCTTATAATGCGATGGCGTATGAAAAAAGTTTGCTTTACAGCTGATATCCAAAAGATGTACAGAGCTATCTTAGTAACTGATTAAGACAGAGATCTACAAAGAATTCTTTGGCGAGCCAGTATAAATGAACCTGTAAGAGATTATAAACTAATGAGAGTAACATTTGGAACCGCTTCAGCCCCATACCTGGCTGTAAAAACATTACATCAAGTTTCCGAAGATGAATACCATCCTGAACACTCTGAAGCTGTAAAAATTATAAAAGAGGATTTCTACATGGACGATTTGATGTCAGGCTCAGATACTGTGCAAGCTGCAATAAAAAATGCTAAAACTATTGAATCAATGTTAAAAAGGGGTGGATTCATTATACAAAAGTGGTGTTCAAACAACATAGAATTTTTAAAACAATTTGAACCATCTCAACGGAGCACTCAAGCAAAGATAGATATAACAATTGATGGAACTATCAAGGCTTTGGGTTTACAATGGAATATGGGTACTGATCATTTCGAGTACACTCTTATGTTCCATCCTATGACCAAGAGAATAACTAAAAGAACCATTTTAGCCGATATTCAACGTTTATTCGATCCACTTGGTTGGATAGCCCCTGCTATATTGCCTACAAAATTACTTATCCAACAATTATGGCTACAAGGTGTAACATGGGATGAGGAAGTAGATCAACTAACTGCTGATAGTTGGATTGCACTCAGAGAAAGTTTTCGACACTTACCGAATGTTAAAATCAAACGATGGCTTCATACAATGGATGAGACAGCACCTAATGTTACTGTGCATGGATTCTGCGATGCATCAGTTCGAGCTTATGCTGCTGTGGCATACCTAAGAGTCAGAACTGCCGAAGGAGAAATAAAGACAAATATTATAGCAGCCAAGACACGTGTGGCCCCAAATAAGCCACAAACCTTACCTCGCCTGGAACTCTGCGGAGCAAATTTGCTCGCAAGACTTTTAAAATGTATAAGAGAAGCAATGAGATTAAATACCTCTCAGATTTATGCATGGACAGATTCCACCATAGTACTCTCATGGCTATTCGGAGATCCTAGAAGATGGAATACTTTTGTAAGAAATAGGGTAGTTGAGATCCTGGACACAATTGGAAATCATAACTGGTATCATGTTCAGTCTGACCAAAATCCTGCAGATGTGGCTTCAAGAGGAATGCCACTGCTAGATTTGAAGGAATACAAAATGTGGTGGAACGGCCCAGAGTGGTTGAACAAAGGTCAGATTAATTACAAGAGACCGGAGAATATAACAACTAACCTAGAAAGAAAAGAAATTGTACATGTAAACCTGAAATTAGAAAATTCTAAATTAGTTACAAAATTTAAAGATTTCATAAATTTACAAGAATTACTAAAGTCCATTATCTACTGTAAAAGATTTCTTAATAAAAGAATAATAAACAAAAATACAGTTATAACAACACAAGAATTAGATGATGCTTTAAAGTTATGCATAAAAATGGTACAAGGAGATACTTACCGAGACGACATACAGCACCTGAAAATAAATAAAACAATTAAAAAAGAAAGTAAACTAAAAACATTACAACCTTACCTTGATGAAGATGGTATCCTCAGGGTGAGCGGCAGACTCAGGCATGCAGATCTCTCTGAAGACAGTAAACACCCAATAATTCTTGATCATGAAAATGGTTTATCTGCTTTAATAGTAGCTGAAGCCCACAGGAAGACACTGCACGGTGGATGTCAATTAATGCTTGGTTACCTGCGATCAAAATTCTGGATTCTGAAAGCGAAAACCATGGTTAAGGCAGAGATAAGAAAATGTTTAATATGTGCAAGGCTGAAGGCCGCTGCTAAGAACCAAATGATGGGAGACTTACCCAGAGTTAGAGTCACTCCTGCGCGTCCTTTTCTCAACAGTGGGGTAGACTTCGCTGGCCCTTACCAAGTCCTGATGTCAAAAGGAAGAGGAGCCAAGACCAATAAAGCATATATTGCTTTATTCATATGCATGGCAACAAAGGCAATCCATTTGGAATTGGTTGGAGACCTCTCCTCAGAAGCTTTCATAGGGGCTTTCAACAGATTTGTTTCAAGAAGAGGAAGATGTGCTCATCTTTGGAGCGACCAGGGCAGAAATTTTGTAGGTGCCAACAAAGAACTAACTGCAGCTTGGGCCGAAGCCAAGTTAAGATTCGATGGTCATATAGTGGAAGCTCTTGCTCTTGATGGCACCCAATGGCATTTCATTCCAGCGTACAGCCCACATATGGGTGGATTATGGGAAGCTGGTATCAAATCCATGAAATATCACTTGAAACGGATCCTCAAATCCAACTTGACATATGAAGAAATGACCACCCTCCTATGTCAAATCGAAGCATGTCTCAACTCCAGACCATTAACTGTGATGGATAACTCAGATACAGACAATATAGAGCCATTAACACCAGGTCATTTCTTAATTGGTGAGATGCCTATAACTGTTCCTACTTCAGACTTACAAGATGTCCCCATTAGTAGTCTGTCCAGATGGCAGCATCAACAAAAATTATTATCAGATTTCTGGCGTAGATGGCATCAAGAATACCTGTCAAGGTTGCAGCAACGACCCAAATGGCATAAGCAAACCAAAGAATTTGGTATAGGGGACATTGTGCTTATAAAGAACGATAACTTACCACCAGGTAAATGGATGCTGGGACGTATAGTGGCAAAACATCCCGGGACTGATGGTGTTACAAGAGTGTATAGTGTTCGTAGTGGTGACAGTGTTGTGCAAAGATCTGTGTGTAAATTATGCCCTCTGCCAATTGATGTAAATTCTTAAGTATCATGAGATTTATAAGTAAAACGTTGTTAATTTTCTAAACAAGTATGAATGAGGAATAGGATGCATGGTTAAATTCAATAATTTCTTTGGTAAAAATGTTATGTAAAATTTTCATTTCTGTGTTTATATTCTAGAGTTGCAGTTTTTGTTATCAATGTCATATTACTGATTGTTAAGATAAAATCATTCATTATGAAGGACTTTAATAGTCCTTGGTGGGCGGTATGTTAAAGTAGAAAGTACTCTGTGGCAGTCTGCTTAACTTGTGTGAGAGCGGAAGGATAAAATCCTATGTGTACGTGGTGTGTATACTAGCCAGTTGCAAATAAACCATTGAAAGCATCACATCGTTTTTATCTATCGCAATTCTCTGCTGGCAACTAAACGACCAAAGTACCAAATAGCAAAAGTGTAAAGTAAACCTTATCACCATAACACATATCGATTGCTTGGTGGAGGGTTAATAATAATGCCTTACGTACCTTACACGGCCTTAGCGTACTGCACGTCAAGGTTGTTGGTAACATTATTAAATTTTATTCCGTCGTCGGTGATGCCATTGCTCTCGAACTGGCCTTCCAACATCGCAAACCAAAGTTTTTTTTTTTTTTTTTTTTTTTTTTATAGCCTAAGCAGGCAAACGAGCAGACGGGTCACCTGATGGTAAGTGATCACCGTCGCCCATGGACATTGGCAACACCAGGGGCGCCACCAACGCGTTGCCGGCCTCGAAGAAAGCGATAGACCCGCTTCTTGAAGGACCCCATGTCATAGCACTGTGGGAATACTGAGGGATGAAGTTCGTTCCACAGTTTACACGTACGCGGACGTTCATAAAATGACATTGACATTCATAAAATGACGTGAAAAGCGAACTGTGGACGAACGCCAGGTATCCAGGTGGTGTTGGTGGAACCTGGCTTTATCCCGTGAAGTGCGGTGGCGAAAATTAACCGCAGGTATTAAGTTAAACAGTTCCTCAGAACATTCCCCGTTATACAGACGGTAGAAGACACAGAGAGAGCCCACATCTCTCCGCAGTTCGAGCGGATCTAAACCGTCTGTGAGCTTGGGATCGTCGACAAGACGAATAGCTCGCCGTTGGATACGGTTAAAAGGGTCCACTTGGCAAGCCGGGGCCCCAGCCCAAAGGTGGGAGCAGTACTCCATGTGAGGTCGGACTTGTGCTTTATAAAGCAACATCCTATGCTCAGGCATGAAGTACCGCTTAGCTCTGTAGAGCACCCCTAACTTCTTTGAAGCCAGTTTAGCCTTACCCACCAAGTGGTCCCGAAACTGAACATCATTCGAAATGTCGACACCTAGGATCCCAATGCTCGTAGAGATGTTAAGGGGAATGTTCTGAAACTGTGGTGCTATGACGAATGGGGTTTTTTTAGCGGTTAACGCGCAAACTTGTGTCTTCTCGGGGTTGAATTGGACTAAATTCAGTCTGCCCCATTCCGAGACCCGCTCCAGAGATGTCTCGACTTCGGACACAAGTTTTATCCTCCTCTCCTCAATCTGCACCCGAGACATATTTGCACGGCCTGTGTACCGGGCATCACCCGTACTGTCATCAGCATAGCAATGGATATTCTCGATGTCGAGCAAATCATTGATATGCATGATGAACAGTGTGGGCGACAGCACAGAGCCTTGTGGGACGCCAGCGTTTATGGGCTTAGTGTCCGAGCAGGTACCGTCGACAACGACCCTGATGCTCCGCTCCGATAAAAAGCTGGCGACCCATTTGCATAAAGACTCGGGTACTCCATAAGAAGGCAGCTTAGACAATAATGCCTTATGCCACACCCTGTCGAAGGCCTTCGCGACATCCAAACTTACAGCCAATGCTTCACCTTTGCTCTCAATTGCTTCCGCCCAACAATGAGTGAGGTACACAAGAAGATCACCAGCAGATCTGCCGTGGCGAAAACCGTATTGACGGTCACTGATCAACTGGTGATCCTCTAGGTACCGGAGCAATTGGGTGTTGATTATTCGCTCCATTAGTTTGGAGAACAAAGAGGTTATTGCAATTGGTCTGTAGTTAGATGGGTTTGACCTGTCGCCCTTTTTGGGAATAGGGTGGACATGAGCTACCTTCCAAGAAGACGGCACGATGCCGGCAGAATAGGAGAGCTGGAATAGGCGCGTTAAAACCGGGGTCAACTCCGGAGCGCACGTTTTTAGCACAAGAGCAGGTATACCATCCGGCCCACTCGACTTATTGATGTCGAGGGAGAAAAGAGCTTGACGCACAGCATTTTGATTAAAACGCACGCCAGGCATCAGCTCATCACACCGCGAGATGGTAGGCGGTGCTTTCCCCCCGTCATCAAAAGTCGAGTTCGACGCAAAGAGTGTGCCCAGAATATCGGCTTTCTCTTTGGCGGTATGGGCCAGGGTACCGTCTGCTCTGCGCAAAGGTGGAAGGGACGATTCACAGAAGTTGCCCTGTATGGCTTTGGCTAGAGACCAAAAGGCCCGACTACCACATGGATAGCCTAGAAGTCTCTTGCCTGTTCTGTGTATGTGCTTGAACTTTGCCCTGGTGATTTGCTTTTTTGAGGTTCAGGGTCCTCGGGTGAAAACGGCGGAACTTTAATTTTTAACTTCCGTGCGTCGACTTGGCGCTCAGTGGAAACGCGCACTCGACGGGCTCGTTGTGTAACGTGTCTCTGAGAACCGACGGTTTTTACGGAATCGCTGCTGTCGCTCATTTTGTACTAGGTATCCTTACTAGTGTTCTTGAGAGGTCACCAGTTTTGGTTGATGTGGTGGTGTGTGGGTAGTACTCACGGTGCGAGATGGTAAATGAAAAGTCCAACAAGAATGCACACGGAAAGAAAAAGTTTATTTGCACTACACAATAGATAAAGCACACAACACAAAAGTCAGAAACCACACAGTAGAAGAAGAAGGAGTGAAAGTAAGAAAGCGATAGTACAGTTAAGAGCAGAAAACAATAAACGATTATATAAACAAGGTGCGTAAGCGGTAAGCGGCAAGATAGCGAGTGACACGGGCTCCGCGGTGTAGTACGTGCATCGACTGGTTGTTATGCGGGCTCGCTGCTCAACCCGGCCGGCCGGCGCGTGAGTTCATATTAGATCTTAAGAGATAAGAACTACCTGTCCGGGCGGCCGTTTCCACTGTACACTATTAGGTCGACGATGTAAATATTTTATGCTCGTCAAGTATGCACTAAATTAATACGGTTTTATAATGAATATTTAATAAGTGTGATTTTAGTTATGTGAATAGTTAATAATATTATAATATATATGTATGTGTAATAAAATATAATTTGGTTTATTAATTTGTTGTAATATATTGTTAATTCGTAAATGTAAATAAATATATTTGAATGTAAATAATATAGTAGTGCATGTATATTAATTTTAATGTAGTTTAATGAATTGTTATATAGTAAATGTATACGTTGTAAATGTATAATGTGTTGTATATTTATAAATATAATGAGTACGCCACACAACCATTGGTTGTACCGAACTTAACGGGACAGTTACCCGAGTCGCCAGTGGATATTTCTAAAATTAAGTTCATTAATAACTTACGCTTAGCCGACGACTCATTTCATCAACCTGGTGATATAGACGTTTTATTGGGGGTTAACACATATTTACAAATTTTATTATCTGATAAAATTGTTTGTCCGCAATCTCCTAGCGCCATTGAAACGTCACTCGGTTATATAATCATGGGTGACGCGGATACCGATACTCGTTCTTGTAAACCGCACTCCTTTTGTTCCTACGCTTGCACTGATAATTTAAATCACACCGCACAGTTAAATACTTTATTAGAAAAATTTTGGAAGTTAGAGGAACTGCCGCAAAAACGTTATTTAAGCCCCGATGAACAAGAGTGTGAAAATATTTATACCTCCACCACTCGCCGCGATTCTAACGGACGGTATATCGTTGCACTTCCCTTTAAAGATACACCAAATAAATTAGGTGATTCTTTCATGACCGCTAAAAAACGCTTCGCTCTTTTAGAAAAACGCTTTATTAAATATCCAGAACTTCGCTCCCGCTATGATGATGTCATTCGCGAGTACATCGATAAAGGTTTTTTATCATTAGTCGCTCCTAGTTCTAACACCTGTTCAGAACCGTGTTTCTACCTACCGCACCATCCTGTCATACGTAATGATAAAAGCACTACAAAATTGCGTATTGTACTGGACGCAAGCGCTAAGTCAGATAACGACAATTCGATTAATGATATTTTACATACCGGACGTAATTTACAGTCGGATATTTTTAACATTTTATTAAATTTACGTGTATACCGCATCGCTTTCTTTGCCGACGTTAGGCAAATGTACTTATGCATTGAAGTACAACAACCGCACCGCGCGTTTCAACGCATTATTTATCGCTTCCCTAATGAAGCAACCGCACAAATATACGAATTTAACCGCGTAACTTTTGGCATGCGCTCTTCGCCTTTTCTTGCGCTCCACACTTTACGTCAGCTAGCGTCTGACGAAAGGGAGTCCTACCCTCTAGCTGCTTCGGTGGTTGAAAGGGACATTTATATGGACGACCTCGCATCCTCCGCTCCTTGCGTTGACGTCGCTGTTGACGTAGCCACTCAACTGATTCAAATGTTCCACCGCGGTGGCTTTGAATTAGTTAAGTGGACAAGCAACAGTTCAGAGTTGTTGCAACATATACCCGCAACGCATCGTCAATCTGAAGCCGTGTCTTTCGATGACGATAATATTTTTAAAATATTAGGACTGCGTTGGCACAATGCTAACGATAGTTTTTATTTTCTCGTTTCCCCGCCGCCCGCTCCGCTCGTGTGCACTAAACGTGCAATCTTATCCGCAACCGCTCGCTTATATGATGTTTTAGGACTTGTTGGTCCAGTCATTCTTTTCGCTAAAGTTTTAATTAAAGCCTTGTGGTTCTCAAATTAGATTGGGACGAGGCCCCGCCCGCTGATGTTGTCAATACGTGGCAACGATTCATATCAGAGTTGCCTCTAATATCGCGTTTACAATTTCCCCGTCACTGGGTATTGATAAAAATTGTAAAGTTTCGCTACTCGCTTTTGCTGATGCCAGTTAGAAGGCATACGGCTGCGTAATATTATATTCGCACGTAGATAATGGTGACGGTTCACCAGTAGTCACGTTACTCTGTTCTAAATCTAGAGTCTCGCCTTTACGAGTAGAAACGTTGGCCAGACTCGAAATTTGCGCATTAGTATTAATTAGTAAATTATTAAAAACCGTTTATGATACGCTATCCGCAAGACATCCTATTGACAATATTTACGCATTTTCGGATTCGGAAGTCGCGCTTTGTTGGGCGTGCTCTTCACCGCATCGATTCAACACCTTCGTTGCTAATCGTATTTCGCAGATACAGTCATTTTTGTCTCCTGCACAATTATATCACATCGCAGGTTCGGAAAACCCCGCTGATCATATTTCTCGCGGCTTATTACCATCGCAAATAATTAATTGCGATCTTTGGCTTAATGGGCCCGCGTGGATTACCTCACCTAAAAGTGAGTGGCCAATAGAACCGTTTTCTCCGCGTTCTTCTCGTATCAATTTACCTGAAGAAAAAACTGTTTCTCATACAGTTAGCAACATTGAAGAGCATCCGTTAATTACGCTTAGTTTAAAATTTTCTAAATGGAACAAATTTATCCGATCCGTCGCTTATGTCTTAAAATTTATAAAAAAATTACCGCGCAATAAAATTATAACCGCGTCAGATTTGGAACTCGCCGAAATTTCAGTTCTTAGGGCTGTACAACAAACCGCTTTCGCTCATGAATTAAAAAATATTCAGAAGGGGCTACCTTGCTCTTCCGCTTTACGAAAATTATCTCCGTTTATTTCAGACGAGCTAATCCATGTAGGTGGCCGTCTTCAATATTCATCGCTTCCAGAATCGCAAAAACATCCAATATTGTTACCGAAGAAAGGGCACATTATAGATCTTTTAATTGATTATTATCACGCTAAAAACTTTCACGCAGGCCCACAGTATTTACTCGCTGTTCTAAGGGAAAAATATTGGATACTATCCGCACGTCGCATTATTAGATACCGCGTTCATAAATGTAACATTTGTTTTAGGCACAAACCGCAAGCGACGTACCCAATGATGTCTGCGCTGCCTGCTTGTCGATTAGAGCAGAGCAAAGCATTCACGCACACTGGGGTAGACTATGCTGGCCCTCTTTACATAACGTTGACCCGCAAACGTGGCGTGCGCAGCCAAAAGGCATACCTGTGCTTATTTGTGTGCCTCGTCACTAAGGCAGTACATTTAGAACTGGCCTCAGATCTTACTTCTGCTAGTTTCTTAGATGCCTTCAAGAGATTTATTTCACGCAGAGGTCCATGCAAGTTTATCTACAGCGATAATGCAACAAATTTTATCGCATCGCGCTCATATTTAAATGAGTTACATTCATTTTTAAAATCTGACGCATATTTTAAATTATTTAATCAGATTCTAACTGATAACCGCATTACTTGGAGGCATAATCCTCCAAATGCTCCCCATATGGGTGGCATATGGGAATCCAATATAAAGGTCGTTAAGACTCATTTATTCCGCGTAATAGGCAAGCAAATCCTTACGTATGAGGAGATGCTTACTGTACTTATTCAGATCGAGTGCATATTAAACTCACGCCCGCTTTATGTGCTAAGTAGCGATCCATCGGAACCTACTGCACTTACGCCCGCACATTTTCTCGCTTTAAAATCGCTTGAATATTTACCCGCCGCGGATCTAAGTAACGAACGCACTAATCTTTTATCTCGCTTTTCATTACTTGATTCGCTTGTTCAATCGTTCTGGAAACGTTTTAGGTCTGAATACCTACACACCCTTCAAGCAAGGGAAAAGTGGAATAAACATTCCACTCCTATATCTGTGGGAACCGTTGTTCTCATAGATATGGACAATGTTCCACCGCTACAGTGGCCGCTAGGCGTTGTCACTCATTTGTTTCCCGGTAGAGACGGTGTGGTGCGCGTTGCACAAGTAAAAACTAAGAATTCCACTTTGCAGCGCCCAGTCGTTAGACTGTGCCCTCTACCAACGCAATAACACACTCATACTTTATTTTTATTTAGTTATAGTTTAAGTTTATTCGCTCGCTATTATTATTATTTGTATTATATTATTATCGCACCGCACTTTCGCAATCTCATTATCGCACCGCACTTTCAATCGCATTCTCGCTTCATTATATATATAACACCGCTATATATTTATTTATATCTTTTTCTTGCCGGTTGAGGAGACCTCAAGGCCGGGGGGATGTTCGCGCCCAAAGTGGCATTATATTTAAATGCATTTGCATTCCCGCCAAAATTGGCATCATCCATGAATACGCGGCTCTGATCATTCATTGATACTGATCATTCATTCATACTGATCATGCATATCCTCCCTCTCTTTCTGGCAAGCGCACATTTATATATCGCATCTTACTCGCACCCTTGACTGAATGAGGCGAGGAGCAATATTGAAGAAGATTCAGAAGTCTCTCTGCTCTGCCGACGTGTAACGCACCGCACGCTAAATTAAAATAATTAAATAAACCCGCACCGCAAACACCTTCGAAAACGTCGTAGTGGAGAGCTCTCACCGCAAAACCGCATCCGCGAGTGTAATTCTTTGACAGAGGTACTTAATTGGTGAAGTGTACTAGTTTAACCCACGAGATACTGCTGCAAGGAAGATTGGAGCTGTTGTGGTGGTTGAGATAGGTTCTTAAGGTAATAAGTAGCATTGTAATGTGTAGGTTTTAGTTGCAATAAACCGTTCCTGTTGTTAACACGTATTCGTTGTTTAATTACAATATTCCTCGAACCCTCTACACTCCGCATGGCGACCGTGACGCTGGCGTCGGAGCATCACGTTACTTCTGGGAACGGACGACGCGGCCGGCGCTAGACGCGAACGCAGCAGTTTTCGACCACTGGCGCCGATAGTATTATGTTTAACATGGAACATTCCATAATCGGTACGCTTACGAACTGCTATTCTATTGCGAAAGTACGTCCAAAAATTAAAAATGGGGAAAACTTACTCTAAACAAGAAGAGAAGGAGGACATCATCGCCCAAACGGCTGTAGGCGAAAACAGTGCTAGTGGAATAACAGAAAAACATATGTATACCAACAATATACTGCTGAGCACCATACTGGCAGTAACAGGATTAATTATTCTGATCGTCCTGTTTAATTATTATAAGCGATGTCACCAAGGATGGATGCGCAAGGAGCTGCGTGGTGAATTGCTGCGAAGGATCCAGACTAGGCTGTCGGGCCGGGTTGGCCTGCGTAAGGAGGCCACGGATGAAGAAATCGGTCATATTTAATGTGTGGTGTTGTGTTAAGTGAGTGGCAGTGATATTGCGGCATGTTTAAGCGTAGTGTAAAACCGTGAGTATACAAAAAGACACAAGTGTTACAACAGGGACTTAAATTTATACATATAATATCCATACGTATTTTATGGAATTGGAAATTCGTAGCATTTTAGATAAATTGGAGAACATAAGGGTTAGCTTAAGAAAATTAGGTCCTAAGAGGCGGTTGGAAAAAATAGGTTTGCAGAAAATTGAAAATGCTAAATTGTTATATAATACATATAAAAAAATTGTTAAATCTTTAGATGCTTCCCAACTGTCAGGGCAATTAACTTGTTATATTTTAGATATATTAGATGACAAAATTCAAAAGTGTTTTGACAGAATTTTACTTTATAGTGTTAAAAACATAGAATTAATAGAGAGTCAAAACAAAATGGAGGAAAAATTTGATTTAAAGTTAGCTGGGAACTTAATTCCAGTGTTAGATGGAAAGGAGGAAACAGTTGAAAGAGCAATAGAAGGCATTGAGATGTTAGATAGCATTTTAGAAAATAAAAGTAACAAGAAATTATTCATTACATTTGTTTTAAAAACGCGTTTGAACAAAACATCTAAACTTAAGCTTAAATCTATAATACTGTTGCGGATTTAGTGAGTGACATAAAGCGATTCTTGTTAACAAAGAAATCAGCTAATTCCTTGTTACTACAACTTAATAGTGTAAGTCAAAATGACATGTCTATTGAGGATTATGGTGATAGGATCGAAAAATTGTTTACTAATCTCACGATCGCACAAGCCGGTGAAAACCAAACGGCTAGTGAGATTTTGAGACCTATAAACGAAAACTTAGCTATCAAAAAGTTTGCAGATGGCCTAAGGAACAAGCGTTTGAGCACCATCATTGCTGCACGCAACTACAGCGAGCTTAACGAGGCGATCCAGGCTGCCAAGGATGAGGCGCTTGAGCAACCAACGTCATCTGGTATGGTCCTGAATTTGAGAGGTAAGTTTAGAGATAAGTCACAATATCCCATTAGAGGTCAGTGGCGTTCACGTGGTTATAATAATTTTAATTGGCAATACGCACGTCAAGGTTATCGTCCCCGGGGCGGCGGCGGTGCATGGCAAAGTACACGACAGAATTTTGTGAACAATAATTATTATAATAGGGGTCAGCCGACGAATCTACGTCGAGGTCGAAACAATACACACACTAATCAAATAAACTCGTATACGAACGATTATCAGCCTAGACAAACAGAAGAATTACAGCAACAATCAACTCATAATCCGACTGAGTTTTTTCGAGCATAAAATATTAACTTGTGATGGTTTGACTTGCTTACCATTTAGCATTAACGGTCAACAATGTACATTTTTATTAGATACAGGGGCTAGTTTATCTGTAATACATAAAGAAAAAGTTCCCAATTACGTGAAATTGGTTAGTAACAATACGTCTATTCGAGGTATAGGTGGTTATATTGAGTCGAAACAATTGGCAACATTGTGCTTAGCAACACACAACGGCGTCCTATTCAAGCACACGTTCCACGTATTACAGGATATGCCTTGTCAGACGGACGGAATAATTGGATCGGATTTCTTGAGAAATTATAATGCAATTATTAATTATCCATTGCAACATATAACTTTACAAACAGAGAGACAGGATTGTGTAATAAAATATATAACTAACACATCTAGTAATATATATCTCGGAGGCACTCGTCAGGATGGTGGTATAATGCTCCGATCATCAGGTTGCAAGGTGAAAAATAAAACACAGTGGGCGTTCAATATTCTTGTTAATGATTTAAATTAGGTTTACACAGTTTAACTTAATTTGATTAAAGCTTTTAGGTTATGTTAAAACGTGGTACGACTGAAATACACTTAGAGAAACGTTATGCCGTCGGACATAGGTACGACGCCGTATAGGATTTTATTACAAAGTACACTAGTTAACTTAATGCGACCGTTCAGCTCGACGTCTGCTCGAGAAGTCCCCGCTGCTCGTAGTCAACTCCACAGGTGCCCTCTGTTGGGTTCCCCCTCCGATATCCCATCGAGACACGTTTACAATTCATATATTACATTCAATACAGTGTTGCCATTTAAATTACAGTTCCGGATTTACGTTTTATTCAAAGTTTAATGATTTATTTAGTTTGATTTTAATCTAATTTTATTTCCGTCTCCGACACGGCCATTCTGACTAGCACACGTCCTCGTGTGATGCCTTTTACTTTAGGTTACAACAAAGCTCTAATTTTAATTTATTCAGCAAAAGCTACTAATTTTAAACGAGACTACAAATTTAATTTGAGCAACAAGTTTTTAGATTACTTAAAATTTCTTTGATTGAACGCCAAGTTTTTGTTTTAAGTTTTTTTTGCATTTATTTTTAGCCCTAACTACCTACACTCCTGCCGCGCCGTTTCCGGTGTCGTCGCTATGGAGAAGAAGACGGCTAAACAAACTCCATAACCACACTTGTTTAGAGCAAAATTACCAAATTTATTATTAACGCGGATTTGTTTTTAACTTTTTAACGCAATACGTTGTCGTACAATCGTCGTAAAACCGGATGACTCGATCGGCTGTGGTGTCGGAATTTACCTGTAACAATAAACACAAACGAAAGTATCTCTTAAAGCTCGGCCCTTCCTGACGTAAGTGGGCAGGGAATAAAAAAACAACTTTATAATCATTAGAAATTTTGAAAATCATAACAGATTATTTCTCTCAAAGGCCAAAGCTGACATGTCGATCAACACCCATACTCATTCAAATAATAGGCAACTCATTGAAATATTGCAGTGCTCGTACCCTGATCTTCATCCGGTCCTGATCATCACACTTATAACCTCCATCCGGTCATAAGCATCAACCCAATAGGCAACCTTTATCCAGTCACCTCCGCATGTAACCTCCATCCGGTTAAAATACTACACCACCCAGATGATTATTTCGAACTTTTATCAAAAATAATCTTAAAAAGGTTTGTTCAACATGTCGCTTTATTTAGCCTATCACATTACAGATTAATCCAAACCAACTTTACATTTCTCATAAAAGTTACTTTTCTCAAAAAGTTATCATTTCTCAAATAAGTTGACTCATCGAACGGTACTCAAGTACAATCAGTTCTTCTGTCCAGAAATAACATTCAAATCGTATACCTACATAGCTAAGGACTATACATTTTTCAAAGTAACAAAACCGTTCAATTACAATTTCAAAAGTTCCGTTCGATAAGTTGACCGAAAACTAAACCTCTCAAAAATAGTCTTTTACCAAGTGAACTACGTCTCGAAAAGAAAAGTTAATTTACTACTTCTTTAAGCTATTACAAAACAAGTATGAACAATACAGATCACCTGTTTCGCTGCGTCCGATCTGCGGCTGCCAGTTGCCAGAGCTTCCTCCTTCAATGTCACACGAATGAACTCCAGGAAGCCCACGAGTGCACGCACGCAGCCGTCGATTCGGCTCCAGACAACACATGTGTAACCTGCGTGTGCTGCTGCCTGTGCATCCTCGAAAACTTATCTCGTCTAGCCGTTACTATATCTAGGTAATGTCACCCTTGGTTGCAGATAGGAACCAGAAAATGTCTTGGTCTCCAGTTCCTTATAACCTAGAAACGCTTCCCAAACGCATCATAAATCCGATGTAAACACTTACGCCGACTTTATTTATTTCGAAAATATAGTGACTAAAGCGGGTAAGAATCCAACTAATTCGTCTGTAATAACTCTAACGACAATGTTTTGGATCATTAGATAACGCTTACACAATATTTAAAATTAACAATGAACTACGCGGGTATTTAGAATATCGAAATTATTTTGTCACATAGTAAATAAAACTTTGAAAATTGTATTGTGTTTCACTTTTAAAACAACGCGAACCAATGAGCAACTAATTCGATCGACGTCACCAATGAACAACCAAACCGTTCACTTTTTTTAAAAACTAGCTTACGCTTTTATTGTTGTAGGTACTGGATAGATGGAATACTTCGTCAAGTTGAGCACAAATATAGCAAACCATTTTGTGTGTGTTTATTTTTCCAATTAATCCTTTTCAGCGTTAAGCGGCGCACCAAATAACCAAAAACCAAAATAACTATCACGAACATTACACGTTTGATAAAAGTCACTGGACTGCGCGTCATATCTCGTTATCAATTAAAAATTGTACCAACACGGAATGCATAATAAAATGCCTGACTTTAAAACGTTTGTTTTTCTTTTTCGACCAGACTACAAAATCTAATCTATGTACCCCCTTTATCTTTAACAATTTTATGAACGTAGATTAATTATTATTGTAACCAAATCACAAATGGATTGCAAAACTACATTGATAACAAAATCGCCACTAATTCATTACACGTAAGTTCTACAGCCATGAGTCAAGTACCATCGTCGTTATCATAACCAAAACTGTACGCATACTCTACCAAAATAACAAGTTACAATTAAGTTTATTGAAACTGAAACTTCCGAGTACGAATGACCTCTATCGCCACGGCTCTCCCGCCGAACAGTACGCATATCCATCTCGTGGATCGCACGTGTACAGCATTCCTGCTGCTACACGATACGGTCTAAATAGACCACGACCTCCGCCAGAGTTAAACGCACATCGCGCACCCACGGACTACTCGAGTTTCCTCGAGAGACACCGATTTCTACCGGGCTACGACTACGAAATAACTACAGGTACGGTCGAATACGGCCGATAGAGTCATTCACGGGTCGCACGGATTCTTCCGTGGTCTAACCTGGACCCGACAAACCGAACTAAGATTCATCACTATTACTCGACTCAAATTCACTTTTTATATCACAATACTTCAAATGGTACTTAGCCCTTGGGAATTCTAACAAACTAACCACAAATCTACCCACATTAAACTTCAACAAAATGATCGCATGATAAAAATGTGTTCCGATGTTGTACTTGGTTAAATTACAGTAAAATCAAAGGGTGTAACTTTCCCTTCATAATAAAACAGAGGTCATAATAAAAACGATTTCTTTTGTTTTTCAGCGATTAAACATCAAAATAAGATTACAATGAGGAGCGCTTTGTTTTAATTACGGAGCTACGTTAAATGATTTTATCACCGGAAATTGATGTCTTTATTTTCACTCACGATTATCAAAAAAAACTACGCACACACACACAATATAGTTTACACAAAAATTAAAATTTAAGCAATGAAATTATATCACCTCAGACGTAATGGAATAAAAATAATGCCATACCCATACTCGCTGTGTTACTTAGCTTTACCAAAATTCGACGCCACATTCCATCCATGCCATGTGAGATGGAATGGCACATGGCAACTCATTTGCCATTTATGGATCCAGTTATCACCTGAAAATTGCTACCTGACAACCTGAAAACTGTAACTTGAAAGCCCACAGTGAGTTCTTTATCCCAACTTCTGATCTCGGAGACACTCGTCAGGATGGTGGTATAATGCTCCGATCATCAGGTTGCAAGGTGAAAAATAAAACACAGTGGGCGTTCAATATTCTTGTTAATGATTTAAATTAGGTTTACACAGTTTAACTTAATTTGATTAAAGCTTTTAGGTTATGTTAAAACGTGGTACGACTGAAATACACTTAGAGAAACGTTATGCCGTCGGACATAGGTACGACGCCGTATAGGATTTTATTACAAAGTACACTAGTTAACTTAATGCGACCGTTCAGCTCGACGTCTGCTCGAGAAGTCCCCGCTGCTCGTAGTCAACTCCACAGGTGCCCTCTGTTGGGTTCCCCCTCCGATATCCCATCGAGACACGTTTACAATTCGTACAGTGTTGCCATTTAAATTACAGTTCCGGATTTACGTTTTATTCAAAGTTTAATGATTTATTTAGTTTGATTTTAATCTAATTTTATTTCCGTCTCCGACATATATTTAACTTTACCTGCTCGTAGTGAGTCCATTCATTTTCTAAATATAGATTCGCATTTACAACATTATTATAATAATTGCGAATACCTTGTTTTACCTAAAGAATTATCAAACAATATATTTTAGCTAGTATTTTAGTCTCTCCGAAAAACGGTAAAATTCCAGTACGTATATTGAATGTGAATGATAGTGACGTAAAGTTGCCTATATTTAAACTGGAACTACAATCTGTTTCGAATTATAATATTCTCAGTTTTGTAAAACCTGACAATAGCGTAAAACGAGTTAAAAAATTATTGCAAATTTTAAATTTAGACCATTTGGAGTCGGATGTTCGTAGGCAGATTGAGTGTATTTGTGCAAAGTACTCTGATATATTTTATCTAGATGGAGATAAATTGGGCACGACAAATATTATGACACAATCTATTACTTTACAGAATAATGTAAAGCCTATTTATGTAAAACCGTATAGATTGCCGAATGCGTTGAAACCAGAAATTGATAAACAAATTAAAAAAATGTTAGATGACGATATTATTGAGCCAACGAATAGTGATTGGAATAGTCCAATTCTTCTAGTGCCAAAGAAAGGAGATAATAACGACATGAAATGGAGTGTTGTACTTTTAATAAATAACTGCTTAAGATGCTTGAATGAATTTATTTAATTTATAGGTACAATACGTTAGACATGACAGAATAGGAAGTTACACATAGAACATAGACACGAGCAATCATAGAGTAATCATAGATAGTTGACACAGATAAATGTATAGGCACAGTAATATGAAGGCGACAGATTTTATAATATGCATCACTCCTCCAAAATTTAAGCCTTCTTTCAATTATTATGAAACAATTGGTAAAATACAATCTTTCAAAATTATTTACCAACAAACATGATACATTCTTTTTTTTTTATTTCATTACAATTATAATTTTAATCTCATTTCAAAATTAACATACCAAGTTTTGATCTTAAAAACACAAATTTGTCTCGAGGCAATGCCTTTGTAAGAACATCTGCAAATTGATTTTCACTATTAACATAACTCAAATCAATAAGTTTTTTAAAGTACACTTCCTTAATGAAATGATATTTTATATCTATGTGTTTACATCTTTTGTGAAAGTTTACATTTTTTATCACACTAATAGCACTTTGATTGTCCAAACAAATACCTATAGAATTTTGATTATATTCACCAACATCACACAAGAATTGTCTTATCCATAATGCCTCTTTAGTGGCTGCACAGGCGGCCATGAATTCTGCCTCGGTGGTAGATAAGGCAACAGTCTGTTGGCGTTGACTTGACGAGGTTACAGCAGCACCATTTTTAATGAATACATAGCCAGTGACTGAACGTCTTGTATCTAGGTCATTAGCGTAATCAGCATCACTATAACCAATTACTTCAGGAGGTTCTGGTGCAGGATAATAGCACAGGCCATACTCTTTTGTTGCCTTTAAGTATTTAAAGATTTTCTTTATGGCATTCCAATGAGAGTTATCAAAACTGTTCAAAAAGCGACTCACCAGACTGACTGCATACATCACATCAGGACGACTCACCAGAGCTAGATGCATCAGCGAGCCCACTGCTTCTCTATATGGAATGTTTCTATCTGGTGGAGCACTTCCCTTCTGTAATTTTAGGTGTGTATCAACTGGCACACTATTGGGATTAGCCTCAATCATATTAAATTTAGTTAACATCTGTTCAACATATTTTGTTTGATGAATAAATATAGATTCATTAGAAATTTCAATTTGCATACCCACAAAATTACTAGGCTTATCAACAACTTTAACTTCAAAATATGATTTCAGATGCTGAAGAACAGTTTCAATTGTAGTTTTATCTTTGCAAATCAACAGTCCATCATCCACATATAAACAAAGATAGCATTTATGTTTATTTAGTAGTCCAACATAAACACACTGGTCAGCTTTACTGTTGACTAATCCTATTTCTTTCATTACTGAATCAAATTTGTTATTCCAGCAACGTGGAGCTTGTTTCAATCCATAGATTGATTTATTTAACTTGCATACCATATTCTCTGTACATTGCAAGCCTTCTGGCGGAGACATATATAAAGTTTCCTCTAACACACCATATAGGAAAGCGGTTTTAACATCTAATTGAATGATTTTTAAATTATGTTGGACAGCCATAGATAATAACAATCGGATCGAGTCATACCTGACAGTTGGGGCAAAAGTTTCCTTGTAGTCAATTCCTGCCGTTTGTGCATAACCTTTTGCACAAAGCCGAGCCTTGTATCGTGGACCTGTTGGTTCTTCTTTTATACGGAAAACCTATCTAGACTGTATCAGTTTGGCATTAGAGGGTTTTTCAACCAATGTCCAGGTTTCGTTCTGCTTATGTGCCTTTAGCTCTTCTTTAATTGCTTTTCTCCATTTTTCATGATCAGTATGACTCAAAGCTTCCTGATATGTTTCTGGAATACTTGACAGTGTATCTTCCTTGCAAAGATAGCTATTTTCTTCAGTATCAGTCTCTTTCTTATTTCTGCTTCTAGGTCGTAATGTGATATTTGTTGAGGGAGACAATTCAATACTTTGGTCAGGTACATAATCACTATCAGAGTTTGATTTTGTGTCAGTGACTGTATCATATGACTCATCTGAACAATAATCTTCCATAGATTCATTTTCCTTTTTGTCATTGACAGTGTCAGTTATTTCCACAGGTACATAGTTTCTTTTTATTGTTGATTCCAGAAATACTGCATCCCTGCTTTTAATCACAGTTTTAGTGTTAGGTATTAAGAATCTATAGCCCTTTGTGTTGTTACAATATCCAATAAAAATCATTCTATGTGCCTTCGGGTCCCACTTCTTACGTTTCTCCTTGGGCATGTGAACCATTGCCTCACATCCGAATATGCGCATGTGGCTGATATTTGGTTTC
Source organism: Hesperia comma (assembly GCA_905404135.1). Taxonomy (NCBI): domain Eukaryota; kingdom Metazoa; phylum Arthropoda; class Insecta; order Lepidoptera; family Hesperiidae; genus Hesperia; species Hesperia comma. Next base: position 4,575,739 of record FR990013.1, read on the forward strand.
TGACCTGTCCACAACTCTTCTGGCATTTTGTATGACAGGGATCTTGTAGGTGATCGATTTATTATATATGCTGCAGTATGCAGTGCTTCAGCCCAATAACATTTTGAGAGTTGAGCATTCAGGAGCATACATTTTGCTCGTTCGACTAGCGTTCGGTTCATCCGCTCAGCTGTCCCATTCTGTTGTGGGGAATAAGGAGTAGTTGTCTGATGAATGATTCCATTTGCTTTTAAATATTGAGTGAAATTTTTATTGACATACTCTAATCCATTATCGGTTCTTAGAATTTTAATGTGTCTATTAAGTTGATTCTCAACTTCATTCTTATATTCCTTGAATTTTTCTAATGCCTCAGACAGACAGAAGAAAGTAAACATATAATTTCTTAGAATAGTCGTCTAGAAATGTAATAAAATATTTGGCACCATTCATTGAAGGGGTTTCCATTGGTCCGCATATATCCGAGTGAACCAATTCTAGTAGACAACTGCTTTTTGTACTTTTAGATTTGAAAGGCAATCTCGTTTGTTTGCCTTCTTGGCAAGTTACACAAGTAATGTTTTCAGCTTTTGACAAATTCACCTGATTAGTGGTTTCCTCAATTTTTCTTAATGTTTGAAAATTCAGATGACCGAGTCTTTGATGCCAGAGGTAAGAGTCTTCCTTTTCAACATCAGACATGCATGCATAGCTGCCAGGCATATTGAGCCTATACATGTTGTTGATAAGACTTGCCGTTGCAACAATTTGATTTCTGCTGTTAATGATAACACAGCCTTCCTTGTCAAACTTAACTTGACCACCACTTTTGATTATCTGACTCACAGAGAGTAAGTTGGTAGCGAGTTCTGGGACATATAAAACATTAGTAAACAATACTGAATTTTCTTGTGATTTGTTACCATACAATTTGAGGCTTACTTGTCCAGAGCTTTTCACTGATAATATCTTATTATTTGTTTTGATTGTTGAAATTGTTTCACATTGTAGTAACTCTTTGTGTTTTGTCATATGTGCAGAAGCACCAGAGTCCACAAACCAAGCATCATCATGACTATTTGCAGCTACAAATACAGCCGCATAAGTCGAAGTGTTTGCATTACATGAAGAGTGTTTCTCAATTTGTTTCCTTGGTTTTGACTTACAATCTGGACTTTTATGTCCGTACTTATTGTAGTGTATGCGCAACCCGACGATGTCATGTCTCTCGCTCACCGACCGTGACCGCGTGCAGATGTGTTTGGTGTTCCGTCTACATTACAATCACGGAATGATAACGATAAACAGTGTTAGTGTTTTATTGATACATTACAAGTGGCGACGAGGATAAAACTGAGTACATACCTGTCTAAAAGGAAAAAAAGAAGAAGGAAGGTAACATTGTTATAACCTGCAAACAGTTTTTACGTATAATTTAGTTTCATATGAAATCACTTAATCATTAAGAAACAGATTTCATTTTTTAATTTAATATCTATATCAAGTGAGACGATACGTAAATAATTGTTATGGTTAAACAAATATATTCATACCTACTATAATCTTTCACTGTAAAGGGCCATGCATCTATCAGATCTGAATAGATAAAGGCCACGCAAATACAAAAAGAGCTGTAATTACGACATGCTTAACGTAGGTATAAACCTACTACATAACCTATGTACATTGTGCAGATGTGCAATCTTACGGTACTTGAGAACACAAATCAGTTACTTAATTGAGATAACTATTACATTTATAATACTTAAATTGATACTAATTTAGTACAAAACTGAACCATACAATTGAAGAATATGTAATAATGCTTTAATTCCAATGGAATTGTTTTTAGATATTTTAGTATGAAATTTTCATATGTACCCTCTATTTTAGTACTATGTTTTTAGTTTGTTTCTATTTAGACGTAATTGATTGCATATTGACACTACAATGTACTCGAGGTCGTAATTACAGAAAAGGTTTTAAGCAAAAGTTCATGACGAACAAAAGGGTCTATGCACAAATTACATTAAAGGTTTTAAACCACGCAAAAAGTAGTACGAGATAATCTCGTCAAAAAGGCTATGCGGTCATGAGACTGTTACATTATGTAAAGAGCCACGCAAAAAGTAGTACGAGATAATCTCGTCAAAAAGGCTATGCGGTCATGAGACTGTTACATTATGTAAAGAGCCACTCAAAAAGTAGTACGAGATAATCTCGTCAAAAAGGCTATGCGGTCATGAGACTGTTACATTATGTAAAGAGCCACGCAAAAAGAAGTACGAGACAATCTCGTCAAAAAGGCTATGCGGTCATGAGACTGTTACATTATGTAAAGAGCCACGCAAAAAGTAGTACTCAATACTCAATACTCAATCATTTATTGCTTAGTCATGGATACATAAAGATATACATAACAGATACCCCTTCAGGGTGTTGCAATTTTGGATTAGACCAGACCGTTTCGTTTTTTGCGTCATTATTATATTTTTACTTATTTATATAATCTAATTTAATTTAATTTAATTTAATTTAATTTAATTTAATTTAATTTAATTTAATTTAATTTAATTTAATTTAATTTAATTTAATTTAATTTAATTTAATTTAATTTAATTTAATTTAATTTAATTTAATTTAATTTAATTTAATTTAATTTAATTTAATTTAATTTAATTTAATTTAATTTAATTTAATTTAATTTAATTTAATTTCCCCCATAATTTAAAAATTCATGCAGATTGTAAAAGCATTTTTCAAGCAAGAATTGTTTTAAATTGTTACAAAATTTTTGTGGGTTTTTTTCGCACCTTATATATTTTGGCAGTCTATTAAATATTTTTACTGCCATTGCATTCGGACTATTACTGTGCATTCTCATTTTCGATGGCGGTGGTTTAAGTTTATATATGTGTCTTGTCGTGTGTTGCCTTGGTACGTCTGTATATTTAATAAAGAATTCTGGGTGTTGGTTTACAAATTTGCCTAATTCTAAAATGTAAATAGATGTCAGGGATAATATATTATTTTTTATGAAGTGCGGCTTGCAGCTCTCAGGGTCTTTTATATTCATTAGTATTCGTATACATTTTTTTTGAGAGATGAATATTTCTTGAGCGTCTACGCTATTACCCCATAGTATGATACCGTATTTCATCCATGAATATGCGTATGCGTAGTATGCGCTTAATGCTGTTTTAAAATCCGTAGTTTTTCTTAATTCTCTTAATGCATAGGTGAAGCTTGCTAATTTAGATTTAATTTTTTGGACGTGTTTCTTCCAGTTAACATGGGTATCAATTTCAATGCCTAATAATGAAAATACATCAACACATTCTAATTTAATATTATTGTACATAAAATTAATGTCAAGTGAGGGTTTCTGGTATGGTCGGAATTGCATTATTTTAGTCTTAATAAAGTTAATGTCAAGCTTATGGTCGTTCATCCAGTCAGTGATAGTATTTAACGTGTCAAAGAGATTTTTATTTAAATTTTGATTAATGTCATGAGAAATTAATATAGAAATGTCATCTGCAAATAATACACAAAAATCATTAATTATCTTAGGTAAGTCATTAATATATATTAAAAATAATAAGCAACCTAATACGCTGCCTTGCGGAATAGAATTTTTTATTTGTGTAGTCTTAGATCTAACCATATTTATATATCCCGTCTCAAAATCAAAATGTTCTATTTCTACAAGTTGTTTGCGGTTTGTTAAATAGGAGGTAAACCAATCATGTGTAATTCCCCTTATTCCTATGTCATATAGTTTATTTAATAATATTTTATATTGTACTTTGTCATAGGCTTTTGTCATGTCCAAAAGTATTCCAATTCCGTATTTTTTATCATTTATAATATCGAGAACTTTTTGCATGTATTTATATATCGCTAATGTTGTTGAGCGGTTTTTTCGGAATCCGTTTTGCGATTCGTCAAATATATTATATTTTTCACAAAACTGTTCAACGCGCCTTTGGATAACTTTTTCAAATATTTTTGATGACGTGGGTAGCAGTGCGATTGGTCTATAGTTACTTACATCTAATTTACACGACTTTTTATGGATTGGTTTAATTATAGATGTTTTTAGTAAATCGGGGAAAAATCCTTCCTGCATGGATTGGTTAATGAGTATAGTATAGGGGATTGTTAGTTCATCTGCGCATGATTTTATTAATATTGGGGGCATTTCGTCAACACCGTGACTATATTTGCTCTTAAGATTTTTTATAATTAAGTTTACTTCCCGGGGTTCTACCGTGCTCAGATACATGGTATTGTCTAGTCGGCGGGCCGCCGGGCGTCCGGGCGCAGGCCGCGCGAGCGCCATACTGCCGCTACTCGATTCACCGACCGATGCAAAAAAATCATTGAAATGGTTCGCTACTTCGTTTGGGTCGGACGTTACGTTATTATGGATTTTTAATCGAATGTTTTGAGTTTGCTTTTTAGTATTTTTATTTGTGCGTTGTTTGATGATTTTCCACATTGATTTTGTTTTATTATTTGATTTATTCATTTCTGAGATAAATTGATTTCTTTTAGATTTGATTACTGTTTTTTTTAGAATTTTTACGTATTGATTGTAATGTTTACATAAAATTGGATTGTTAGATGATGTTGCCAAAATTCTTAGGAGTCTTTTATTTTTTGATGAAATCTTTAATCCGCGGGTTAGCCACTTTGCTTTTTTGAACGGTTTAAGAAATATAAGTTTTAATGGTATACATTTATTTAGAATGTCTCGTAATATGTTAGTAAATTTAATGAAATTTTCATTTACATCATTTGCAGCATTTAATTCATTTGTCCAATCTATATTTTTTAACATATTTTTAAATAAATCTATATTGTTTTTATTGAAAATTCGTTTTTTTATTTTCCAAACAGTTCTTACAGACGACTCTTCAGTTAAATTTTTAATTTGAAACATAACTCCCTTATGATCTGAAAAACCATAGTCGCAAACTTCTGTGTATATATTAGTCATGCTAAAATTTGCAAAAACAAGATCCAAGCACGTCGATGAAAATTTAGTGACACGGGTGGGTGAATTTATATATTGAATGAAATTATATTCTAACATACAGTTGAGAAAGGCATTAGATTGTGTATTATCTTCCAGAATGTTTATATTAAAATCACCTCCTATAATGATGTTCATCGAATTATATTTTTTATTTAAAAGTTGTAATAATAGATTTAATTGCTGATAAAACGAATCGGTCTGCTTATTGTTCCAGTAAATTACAATAATCAAAACATTAAATTTAGGTACACAAATTGCACAAATCTCAATAATATGCTCGATAGACATGTCCTTAATATCATTTCTCTCAACGTATTCTATGCCATCGCGTAGAAGTATGCACACGCCGCCTCCTGCATGGTTTAGTCTACAAAATGATGATGCAATACTATAACCATTGTAGTTAATTAATGCCAGTTTGTGCGGCGAAATCCAAGTTTCTGTTATACAAAGTGCGTGATAAATAGGTGTGTCTTCTAGAAAAGCTTCTATAGTATGTTGTTTATTTGCCATGCTTTGCATATTTTGGAACAAGATATTGAAATTATTATCTTTAGAGGGTGCGAAATTAGTAGGGACGAAAAGTACGTGTGTCTGCGGTGGTTTGTTGTGTACTCGAAGCAGTATTCATGGAGATATTGGAGTTATTGCCACGGCCTGGAGGGGTTTGACGGGCTGTTGTTTTGGAGGAACTTTCCTGTTGGCGAGGAGGGTAAGATTGTTCGCTTATTTTCCCATTTATAATTAGTTTATTATTTTTTATAATTGCATAATGACCTTCCTGTCTAGCTGTGCGTAGTTGATTTTGTAATTGTCTCCTCTTATGTAGCTCATTTTCGTCGAGATATTCCGATATGTATAGCCCCGTATTTTTGAAGAAGCGGCCATTTTGTAATATAAATTTTGTTAGTTTTTTACTTAGGAGTTCAATGACGACAGGTCTTCGTGTATTTTTCTTTCCTATTTTTGTTATTTCTTCTATATAGTCTAGTATGTCAATATTAAGTATATCCTGAAATATGTCCGCAACTCTGTAGTGTAACTGGTTTTCTGTTTCGTGTTCAAAGTCAGTCAATCCATATAGCACTATATGTCTTGTAGGGTCTTTTGGTATCTGTCTAATTGTTATATCTTTCTTATTATTAATATGTAGGTTATTAATTTTTACGTCAAGTTTTTCTATATTTATCTTATTCATTTCGCACTTTGTCTTCAAGTCTATTACCTCTGTTACAATTTCGTTATATTGCTCAGATAGAGAAGAAATTGTTTTTCCAATTTCATCAATTTGACTTCTTATTTCTCCGGTTTGGCTACCTATTTGTGTATTTTGGGATCTTATATCTGCTATGGCCGAATATAAAGCGTCTATCTTTTCATTTTGTTGCGTTTGATTAGAAACAATCTCCTTAAACATATCCTTCATATCTGAGATCATGTTTGTCACATTTTCATGTTCATCTTCTCTTTTTCTTTTCCTCAAAGTTATATTCGAATTTTCGCTATTAGGGGTCACGTTTGGTTCATTTTGGGGTTGCGTTGCTGCTGGAGTGTTAGGAGGAGTTCGGCGTATCATCTTGAATTGTGTAAATATGTTTTTTTTTTTTTTTTTTTGTAATGTATTTTAGTCGATTATTTTGTGAAGAAAATAAAAAGTTTTTGTTCCAAGTTTCATATAAAACAGTAAAAATTTGCTGCAGACCGATGACACTGGGAATCGATCTTGAGTTCTCCGCACGCTTTTCAGTCTATGTGTATACGTTCACAACCATTGCACCTCAAACTGCAGCGACGAAATTTTCAAAGTGTTAGGTAATTGATGTGTAGTTTGTCGTGGAGCAGTAGTCGTTGATGAGTCATTAGCTATTTGAACTCGAGCACTTGTTGTCAGACAAACCGTCACTTTTGCTTATTTCAACTTTTATTTAACACTTTGTTTTTCGAATATAATGGCAGTTTTCGTCAATTTTTTCCACTGGGTTACAGGTTAGCACACTAGTAAAGCGAAATTGTATGGATTTGGCGCGATTGTCCACTTTTAACCACTTTTTAAGATTTTTTTAATGCGGAGTTCACTGAAAACACGTCTGATCTATTGGGCGGCGCGCGGGGGGAGTCTCATACGAGTACGAGATAATCTCGTCAAAAAGGCTATGCGGTCATGAGACTGTTACATTATGTAAAGAGCCACGCAAAAAGAAGTACGAGACAATCTCGTCAAAAAGGCTATGCGGTCTTGTGACTGTTACATTATGTAAAGAGCCACGCAAAAAGAAGTAGGTACGAGACAATCTCGTCAAAAAGGCTATGCGGTCATGAGACTGTTACATTATGTAAAGAGCCACGCAAAAAGTAGTACGGTGATCCGACATTTGACGACCCTGTAGCCTAGTTGGTAGCGACCCTGCCTGCAACGTGAGGGGTCCCGGGTTCGATTCCCGGCCGGGTAGATAAATATTTGTACTCGGGTCATGGAGGCGAAGGTGATCCGACATTTGACGACCCTGTAGCTTAGTTGGTAGCAACCCTGCCTGCGACGTGAGGGGTCCCGGGTTCGATTCCCGGCCGGGCAGATAAATATTTGTACTCGGGTCATGGATGTAATTGTAATGTGTTATATGTGTAGTCCATGCCACCCACGACACAAGTACATAGTAACCTACTGCGGGGGTATGAGTGTGTTAGCGTTTATTATTATTATTATTATTATTATTTGTCGGCACTTGTAGGGTAAAATGGAAGAGGGCATTTGAAACTTGAAATAAATGAAATAGTTACTTTGCTCCAAAAGAAAGTCGAATTTATGAAAGACTAGCATTTACCCGCAGCTTTGCTTGCAGAACTTGTATTCCAAAATAAATTTGCCTACAACTGCGCCGTCCCCTGTTACCCATCAACCCATCGCAACTGTACACACGCTCTAAAGCTGTTGTTACCCTCGTGTTTCGGTCGTGGTCTTGTTAAAGACGGATTGTTGTTATTACGTCAATATTAATGGTACGTTTCCACCAATATAAACAAGCGTGTACGAATCGACGCGAGTCCACTGCATATAATGTATGTGTACTTACGCACAAAAGTGTACTCACAGATGTGCGCGAACAATTCTAAAATAATGTTCGAACACAATTTGTTATGCTTTGGCCGCATGAGTCGACCAGCATGAACATCTGTGTCGTGCACTGGTGGAGTCGCATCTTAACATCAACCAATACCTTATTACAATTATTTGAAGACTAGAGAACCGCCCGCGCTTCGCTTCGGGACCCGTAGGTAACAGCCGCGTAGGTCCCGCTCCCGTAGGAATTTAGGCTAAAAAGTAGCCTACTACTCGCTCTCTTCACTCCACCCTGTCTGAGGTGTGTGGAGCCCTCGGGACAGTTAGTTCCCCTTTGGGGGTGTCTCTCGCGGCCCGTTAAAACGGGCCGGTTCTTGGGCTGGGCCCTAAGGCCCTTGGTTGTCCATCTGTGGTTAACCAATAGGTCAAGTCCGTTGAGTGGTGGCCTTTTTACAGGCCACAGAGTCTTAAACGGGATGGGGTTCATCTTCGCGCCGCCCAGGCGATCGAGGCCCTACCGGGTGAATCCCGCTGGTGGGAAGCCCAGCAGGAGCCGATCAGCGCCGGGCGACGACTTACGAAGCCCCAGTATCAGTCAGTGCTAGCCCCGTCCCGCGCAACCAGCAAGTCGCGCGGGAAGGCCCAGCGGTCCGGTGGACGGGTGTGGAGCGGCGCCAGGTCCTGCAGATGCGGGAACCGCGACGCGTCGACACGCCCAAACATGTTGCGTGCCAATCTCTCGATGAAGTCGTTCAGGCTCTCGACTCCAAGGTCCCTCTGGTCCGCTGGCACTATCCTGTTGGCTGAGCAACTTGCGAACATCAGTCAACAGGATAGTGCCAGCGGGCGGGTGGTACACTGAATACAGCCGGAGCGGGGAGTAGCCTATTACATTTGCCTATGACTTAAGTAAATTACATATTGTAGTATTTGACAGCGTAATTCAGAACTTGCAAATGAATTTTATTACCGCCATCTATTAACAACTCCGAAAATGAATATCTAGCAACTAACAAAACATCGAACTTCCCATGGGAATGGGATGTTTTTCCGCGGTAAAAAGTAGCCTACGTCACTCTCCACCCTCCTAACTATCCCCACACACATAAACCTTACCATATAATAGCTTTGTTGCGACGTGAAAGCGTCACAAACAAACAAACAAACAAACAAACAAACACACTTTCACATTTATAATATTAGTAAGGATTTAAAGATTTTTCTTGTGTATTATATAAAACAATGAAGCACAATTGAGAATCATTCGTAAACAATCCGTTTAAAAGTTAAGTAAACATTATGTGAAAAAAAAACATATATTTTTCGGAGGCACTAGTCAGGATGGTGGTATAATGCTCCGATCATCAGGTTGCAAGGTGAAAATAAAACACAGTAGGCGTTCAATACGTGTCTTCATGATTTAAATTAGGTTACATGTTACACAGCTTAACTTAATTTGATTAAAGCTTTTAGGTTATGTTAAAACGTGGTACGACTGAAATACACTTAGAAAAACGTTATGCCGTCGGGCATAGGTACGACGCAGTATAGGATTTTATTACAAAGTACACTAGTTAACTTAATGCGACCGTTCAGCTCGACGTCTGCTCGAGAAGTCCCCGCTCTTCGTAGCCGACTCCACAGGTGCCCTCTGTTGGGTTCCCCCTCCGATATCCCATCGAGACACGTTTACAATTCGTACAGTGTTGCCATTTAAATTACAGTTCCGGATTTACGTTTTATTCAAAGTTTAATGATTTATTTAGTTTGATTTTAATCTAATTTTATTTCCGTCTCCGACACGGCCATTCTGACTAGCACACGTCCTCGTGTGATGCCTTTTACTTTAGGTTACAACAAAGCTCTAATTTTATTTTATTCAGCAAAAGCTACTAATTTTAAACGAGACTACAAATTTAATTTGAACAACAAGTTTTTAGATTGAACGCCAAGTTTTTGTTTCAAGTTTTTTTGCATTTATTTTTAGCCCTAACTACCTACACTCCCGCCGCGCCGTTTCCGGTGTCGCTATGGAGAAGAAGACGGCTAAACAAACTCCATAACATGACACTTGTTTAGAGCAAAATTACCAAATTTATTATTAACGCGGGTTTGTTTTTAACGTTTAACGCAATACGTTGTCGTACAATCGTCGTAAAACTGGATGACTCGATCGGCTGTGGTGTCGGAATTTACCTGTAACAATAAACACAAACGAAAGTATCTCTTAAAGCTCGGCCCTTCCTGACGTAAGTGGGCAGGGAATAAAAACAACTTTATCAAATCATTAGAAATTTTGAAAATCATAACAGATTATTTCTCTCAAAGGCCAAAGCTGACATGTCGATCAACACCCTTATAACCTCCATCCAGTTACAAGCAACAACCCAATAGGCAACCTCTATCCAGTCATCCCCGCATGCAACCTCCATCCGGTTACAAACACTACACTACCCAGATGATCATTTCGAGCTTTCATCAAAAATAATCTTAAAAAGGTTTGTTCAACATGTCGCTTTATTTATCCTATCACACTACAGATTAATCCAAAACAAACTCTAAATTTCTCATTAAAGCTACTTTTCTTAAAAAGTTATCATTTCTCAAACAGGTTGACTTATCGAACGGTACTCAAGCACAATCATGCACTTCTCTCAAAAATAACAACCGTATACATAGCTCTCATCTGCATGCAACGTCCATCCACCAATAACAGCACAGAATACTTCTTTCCAGTGCTCGTATAAGGGCCATGCATTTTTCGAAGTAACAACACCATTCAATTACAATTTCAAAAGTTCCGTTCGACAAGTTGACCGAAAACTAAATCTCTCAAAAATAGTCTTTTACCAAGTGAACTACGTCTCGAAAAGAAAAGTTAATTTACTACTTCTTTAAGCTATTACAAAACAAGTATGAACGATACAGATCACCTGTTTCGCTGCGTCCGATCTGCGGCTGCCAGTTGCCAGAGCTTCCTCCTTCAATGACACACGAATGAACTCCAGGAAGCCCACGAGTGCACGCACGCAGCCGTCGATTCGGCTCCAGACAACACATGTGTAACCTGCGTGTGCTGCTGCCTGTGCATCCTCGAAAACTTATCAAAAACGCCGTTTCACTTTTACCTTGTTTCATGTTACCACAACAAGGTGATGTCACCCTTGGTTCCAGACAGGTACCAGACAAGGTCTTGGTCTCCAGTTCCTTATAACCTAGAATCGCTTCCTAAACGCATCATAAATCCGACGTAAACACTTACGCCGACTTTATTTATTTCGAAAATATAGTGACTAAAGCGGGTAAGAATCCAACTAATTCGTCTGTAATAACTCTAACGACAATGTTTTGGATCATTAGATAACGCTTACACAATATTTAAAATTAACAATGAACTACGCGGGTATTTAGAATATCGTAATTATTTTGTCACATAGTAAATAAAACTTTGAAAATTGTATTGTGTTTCACTTTTAAAACAACGCGAACTAATGAGCAACTAATTCGATCGACGTCACCAATGAACAACCAAACCGTTCACTTTAAAAAAACTAGCTTACGCTTTTATTGTTATTATTGTTGTAAGCTTTTATTATCGTTGTAGGTACTCGATAAATGGAATAAATACTTCGTCAAGTTGAGCACAAAAACTATTTTGTGTTTATCTTTCTCCAACTAATACTTTTCAGCGATAAGCGGCGCACCAAATTATCAAAAACCAAAATAACTATCACGAACATTACACGTTTGATATAAGTCACTGCACTGTGCGTCATATCTCGTTATCAATTAAAAATTGTACCAACACGGAATGCATAACAAAATGCCTGACCTCAAACGTTTATCTCTCTTTTTCGACCAGACTACAAAATCTTATCCACCAAAGGGGGTATCTTTAAGAATTTTATGAACGTAAATTAATTATTGTAACTTCGGAACATAATAATTTTACTTTAAAATGACTCGAGTTACGTTACATTTCGATTAAATTAAATGAACAAAAATGCTTACCCAACCAAGTACCATTGTTATCCAATAACTTTCATCAACTATTATCTTCAAGGTATCTCAAAACAAAGCATGAATCAAACCCGTGGCCTGTGGCTTTTCGCTAAGCCCAACCAACAAACTACGTTTGTTACACGCGCATTCTTCCGAATGCCGTACGGGTCGCACGGATTCCTCCGTGGTCTAACCTGGACCCCGACCTCCGCCAGAGCCACCCGCGTACCGCGTATCCACGGTCTACCTTAAAGCAGTTTCGAATCCACTTCAAGCAGATACCGACTTCTACGGACTACGGCTACGAAATGGACCCCGACCTCCGCCAGAGCCACCCGCGTACCGCGTATCCACGGTCTACTTAAAGTAGTCTCGCATCCACTTCAAGCAGATACCGACTTCTACGGACTACGGCTACGAAATGTCTACTGGTACGGTCCGACCAGCCGAGCTAAGATTCATCGCTATCACTCTACTCAAATTCACTTTTTATATCACAACACTTCAAATGGTACTTAGCTCTTGGGCATTCTAACAAACTAATACCACAAATCTACCCACATTAAACTTCAACAAAATGATCGCATGATAAAAGCGTGTTCCGATGTTATAATACTTGGTTAAATTACCTACACTAAAATCAAAGGGTGTAACTTTCCCTTCATAATAAAAACATAGAGGTCATAATAAAAACGATTTCTTTTGTTTTTCAGCGATTAAGCATCAAAATAAGATTACAATGAGGAGCGATTTGTTTTAATTACGGAACTACGTTAAATGATTTTATTACCGGAAATTGATGTCTTTATTTTTACTCACGATTATCAAACAAACTACACACACACAACATAGTTTACACAAAAATTAAAATTTAAGCAATGAAATTGTATCACCTCAGACGTAATGGAATAAAAATAATGCCATACCCATACTCGCTGTGTTACTTAGCTTTACCAAAATTCGACGCCACATTCCATCCATGCCATGTGAGATGTAATGGCACATGTCAACTCGCTTGCCATTTATGAATCCAGTTCTCATCTGAAAACCTGGAAATAACCTAGCCAGCCATGTGTGGGACGTGAAGTTACATCCAACTTCTGATTTCGGAGGCACTAGTCAGGATGGTGGTATAATGCTCCGATCATCAGGTTGCAAGGTGAAAATAAAACACAGTAGGCGTTCAATACGTGTCTTCATGATTTAAATTAGGTTACATGTTACACAGCTTAACTTAATTTGATTAAAGCTTTTAGGTTATGTTAAAACGTGGTACGACTGAAATACACTTAGAAAAACGTTATGCCGTCGGGCATAGGTACGACGCAGTATAGGATTTTATTACAAAGTACACTAGTTAACTTAATGCGACCGTTCAGCTCGACGTCTGCTCGAGAAGTCCCCGCTCTTCGTAGCCGACTCCACAGGTGCCCTCTGTTGGGTTCCCCCTCCGATATCCCATCGAGACACGTTTACAATTCGTACAGTGTTGCCATTTAAATTACAGTTCCGGATTTACGTTTTATTCAAAGTTTAATGATTTATTTAGTTTGATTTTAATCTAATTTTATTTCCGTCTCCGACATATTTATATCACACGAAAGTGAGATGATCGTTGATGGATTGATTTTACTATACTTATCAACAGTACCAACAACCAACATTATAAACACGATTCAACTTCTCTTTTGGGTTACTGAGTTGTATGTTTTGACTCCAAAAGACTTCACCAGATCCTGAAATGGTCAACGATGAACTGGGTGTAGGTACAAGGGTGCGCAATGTTTTAAAAGGAAAAGACCAATATCTTGTAGACATACTTTAATCCTCCTAACTTTAATACTCCTCTGAGTCAAGGAGTGCATAGTTGACGTCGAGTCATATCATCAGATGTTGAAATGGTCAATGGTGGCCTGGTTTTGCATGGTTTATATCTTTAATCACTTTATAATAAACTTTATAACTCGTAACTACCTCTAAGTAGAAAGGCACATGGGTAATAATTTATTATTTACAGTACCTGGTTGACCGAGCTTTGCACGGTTGAAAATTATATTTAGTATGAATCGCAAGAAATACGAGGAATTCCGCCATCTATTCAGGAGTCAAATCATACAACTGTTCACTGAGCACAAAATTCATTTTACTTATGTTACGGCCAAAGGATCTCAACAGCGTGTTTCACAAAGTTGTACAGCGCCATCTAGTTTCATACTACTGAAATTTCAACACGTTACAAACAGTACCTCATAGAAGTTAACTGTGTGAGCGAATTAATTGCATTTTAAATAGGTACATACTTAATTAGATAAATTCATTGAACTTTCCTTCGTACTTTTCGCAGGCTTAGGCAGTCCCCGACTGAAATTTTTATTTGCGATAAAATGTATTGAATGTTTATGATAATTAAACAACATAAATAAATATACTTTTAGTTTAATGAGCAAGTTGTTAGGCGTACTTAAAATTTTATTGATTCTATTTACAACAATAGTAATTTCATCGATCTGACCATTATTTATTTAAAACTTTATTAAAATTTTTATTATTAAATCGATAATAACAAAACTAACATTTATTTACAAATATTCTCGTAAATATCACAAACGCACGTTAAACTATCACTACGCGTCCTGCGAGGTCAAGCGAGATAATCGCACTGATTTTTAATTTTATTCAAACAGAAAATAGGTAGGTATAACGCAAAAATAGCGCTTCAACGTAAGAAAATATATTCGAGCGCCATCTAGTTTCATACTACTGAAACAAACAAACCGTATCTCATAGAAGTTATCCTAATGTTTCATAGATGGCGTCAGTTCAACACGTTACAAACAGTACCTCATAGAAGTTATCCTAATGTTTCATAGATGGCGTCAGTATGATGTTTTTAAAATCTCTTTATCCCGGGAACCGAGCTTTTCTCGAACCTGGGACCTTGATAAATCGATTCCTTGAGCCGAAAACCCCCTAATCTGTAATTTTCATGAAAATCTTTGCAGCCGTTTCCGAGATCGTGATTATATATATAGGTATAAATAAATAAATAAATAAATAAATATACAAGAATTGCTCGTTTAAAGATATTAGATATAATTGTATTACTTATGTTGTGTACTTTCTGTTGGTAGTGCAAAACAAATAAATAGTGAATAAAACACACTTTAGTTGCTTCTTTTCGTTAAGGAATAGCATAGGTATTAAACCCAGGGGACGACATTAAACCCTGACCTATTAAGACCATCAGTGTATGCTACATCTATGATTAAGACAGACTTTGGCTAATGACTGACATTTATTTCTTTGTATTAAATTTTCTACATTTTTTATTATACATTACAATAAAGTCAATAAAAGTTGACTAACTAAAAAAAAATGTTTTATTTTCCAAAATAATAATTTGAAGTGTTAGCGGTATTCAGTCTGGGTGGATAAAACAGTTAAGTACCGCGATAGTTTGTTGACAACCTTTAATATTGTTTAACGCCATCTATTATTATCACCATCGAGAACTAAGACAAGAACTGGTAAATGTTGGGAGGGGAAGGTGCCCTCTAGGTCTGGCTATAAATGGTGCAAGAGCTATGGCTCGAGATCATTCCACTCAGTGACAAGTCGAGGTAGTCAATTCATCTAGTAATTACCATTGTACCCCGTGCTATAGAACGTATTGTTATGGTATATTATGGAGTTGCTTACATCAGAAGAGTGTTCTAACCTTACGTCCCACACGTGGCTGGTTAAATTATTTAAGGTTTTCAGATCATTTTAGGTTACTGAGATCCACAAATAGTAAAGAGGTGTAATCACTACTTCATGATGGAATTTAAGGATTTTCATGTAAAGGGCAAGTTTGAACACAACTTAGGTAATATGTAAGGATTTTAAAGTAGAACGGCGAGTATGGTATGTTTAATTATTATCATTTATTCGCATTTTGATGATTGGTTTAAATGATGCGACGACGGTCAAGTTCTATTGATAAAGAGGTCGTTTATTTATAGTTTATTGGTTAAATTTGTTTTAAAAGTGAAATCTTAATATATATAAATCCCGTGTCACAATGTTTGTCCTCAATGGACTCCTAAACCACTTAACCGATTATAATAAAATTCGCACACCATGTGCAGTTCGATCCAGAGAGAGAGATAGGATAGTTTAAATCTCAAATTATAGTCGCAATTTTAATTTATTGCTAATTATTTGTCTCTTATTATTTGACAGTCACAATATTATTTGACAGTCACAATTATCTGTTAACTCCAAATGATTCTAACAGATGTCGATACCTTTCGACTGGGTTGAGTAAGTAATCAATAGATGGCGCTGCTATGGTAAATCTAACTTGCACCCGTGCGAAGCCGGGGCGGGTAGCTAGTACATTATAAATTTTCGTTACTTCTATTTACTGTGACGTGTTGTTTTGAGGTTATCTCACGCATTGCGATGCAACGCGCATCTCGATCTGTTGTTCTAGTAAAGTTTCGAAGACGTACGAGTCGTTCCTATGAAACGGCGGCGATGGTGAGCAAAGGCAGCGATATAATAACCTGCGCGTTGGGTGTAACATAACCGACGGCTGCGCCTGCGCGAGTCCTGAAATACGTTTGTTAACGCTGTCGAGTGAAGCAATGGTAACCTCTCTAGCATTATGGATGGATGGTATAACCTCGTACCCCAGGTGACCCGTATTGTTCAGTCTATTTTATTTCTTGTGACATTAGCTATTTGCAAAATAACTTTACGCTACTTGCTTTGAAATGCGTAAGAGGATAAAACCAGACAGGCATATTGCATTAAAAGTGATATACCTAATACGTCACAGTAGTTTTGTGAAATCGCTTTTTAATAAAATAGAAATAATTTATAAATAAATTGTTTAGTATAAAGGGATTTGGATGTAGTTAGTAAAATACAAAAACTTTATTTTAATTGCTTCAAACTTACAACCTTTGACGTCTTACATAATGATGGATGTACGGTTAGAACTTGTTACGCTTAAGTGAAGCTATGCTATGCTCTCTAAGCAGCAAAAACTACCCACTTAAAAGAGGATAGCATCTTGGAAAGTGCAGGCGGCTTCACTAACATCAAAAAAAAAAAAATGCAAGACGTGTATTATTAAATTTCCATTTATGTATGTTGATATCCTAATCACCTATTAACATTTCGTGTTTTATTATTGCATATGGACTCCCAGAGTGCCTGAGGCAGGCACCGTGCATGATGGCCGGGTTGGTGATTAGAAAACGAGAGGTCGACACCATCATCCTCTGCTGATGAAGAATGGGTTATAAAATGGTCGAATGAAAGAAAAGGGAAAGGGGATGGTGACCTAAAAAGAAAAGCAATAACCCCACTACACGTACAGTCACTGTTGTGGCTTGTGGCGATGTTAATATTTGGAACGATGATATAAGAATATCGTCCAAATATAGTTAATTTGAAAAGTTTATGATTCATGTATGATTCATGGACTGTGGTTGATAAAATTCTACTAATGATAATTTTGAATTTATAATATACATAATATATTACATTAAATTATTTACGTTTAACTTGGTTTACATGTTAACTTGTATTTTAAATAAGTAATAAAATGTAATATTATGATTTAATTGTAATCTTTAAAAAATCTAAAATAAACGAGGGATGTAGTGTATGCGCAACCCGACGATGTCATGTCTCTCGCTCACCGACCGTGACCGCGTGCAGATGTGTTTGGTGTTCCGTCTACATTACAATCACGGAATGATAACGATAAACAGTGTTAGTGTTTTATTGATACATTACACTTATTACATGTGTAACATCGAGGACCTTTAGAATATTTCTTTTTCTGATACTTCTTATGTTGTGTGGCAAATGCTGAAGAACTATTCTCAGAAGATCTTACGTCTTGCAGTAGTTTTGCTTTTACTGAGTCGGCAGAAATTTTCATTCCTGAGCTTTCAATCGCTATAATCATTGGCTGATAGGTATCAGGTAGACCGGAGAGTAATATTGTGCCCAACCACTCGTCGTCCACTTTAAAGCCAATGTTCCGTAGCTTGTGTGCAGTCGTAATAATTTTGCTTACATACTCCTCCACTCCATTGCATTCAGTGAGTGAGGTAGTACACAATTCTCGCAGCAGGCCAACCCTGCGTGTAAGCCCGGAGTCATCGAATGCGGCTGACAACTTGTCCCAAACTTCTTTTGCGGAAGTTGCTTCTTGTATGTGAACGTAGTTAATAGGATCAACTAAAAGAATTATTTTACTTCTAGCTTTTGTATCCCTTTTTGGATCGGTTACAATAGAGTTTTCAACACAATCCCACAACTCTTCATGTTGTAAGTAAGTCTTAACGGCAAATTGCCATGTTGCATAGTTTTCACGGCCAGTTAACTTTTCGATTAATGCCAATGAATTATTTCCTGCCATTTTCACGGAAACTGTACTGTTCAACCACGAAGAAGTCGGAAATTTGGAACAATGTCACAAACTCACAACCACGTTTTCACAGAGGTTATGTTTTACCGGCGTTCACAAATAAGAAATAAAGTTAATCCGCATATGACTTTGAGCACTATTCACTTTTCGGGCTATACTGGGCCCATAACCTGTTGTACTTTTAATAAATAACTGCTTAAGATGCTTGAATGAATTTATTTAATTTATAGGTACAATACGTTAGACATGACAGAATAGGAAGTTACACATAGAACATAGACACGAGCAATCATAGAGTAATCATAGATAGTTGACACAGATAAATGTATAGGCACAGTAATATGAAGGCGACAGATTTTATAATATGCATCATGGAGATTAGTAATAGATTACAGGAAAGTAAATAGTGTAATTCAAAATGATAAATTTCCACTCCCCCATATAACCGAAATATTAGATTCGTTATCTGGCGCTATGTACTTTACACATTTAGATTTGCAACAATCTTATTACCAGACAAGTTTAGATTCTGATAGTAGAAAAATTACAGCATTTACTACAAATACCGGACAGTGGCAAATGAAACGTCTCCCGATGGGTCTTAAGATATCACCTAGTGCTTTTTCTCGCGTAATGTCAATAGCTATGTCGGGCCTTACATGTGAGAAAGCTTTTATTTACATGGACGACATAATTGTATTTGGACGTCACATAGAATCTCATAACAAAAATTTAATAGACGTTTTTGAAAGGCTTCGGAAGGTAAACTTAAAAATTAATCCACTTAAATGTGAGTTTTTAAAGCCCGAACTATTATATTTAGGCCACGTAGTTTCAGCGGAAGGGGTGAGTCCCGATCCTGAAAAGATTAGGATACTGCAAAATTATCCGGAACCAAGAAATGCAGATGAAACTCGACGCTTTGTTGCCTTTTGCAACTACTATAGAAGATTTATTCCATTTTTTGCTCAAATTACTATACCATTAAATAAATTATGCAGGAAACACGAAAATTTTAATTGGACACTTGGTAAACAAGCATTTGAACATTTAAAGCAATGTTTAATTTCACCACCAATTTTACAGTATCCTGATTTTTCTACAGACAACGAATTTATACTACAAACGGATGCATCTGGCATTGCCATAGGTTCAGTTTTATGCAATAAGGATAAAAGGCCTATTGCCTACGCTAGCAGACCATTAAATAAAGCAGAGTTAAATTATCCTACTATTCAAAAAGAATTATTAGCAGTTGTATGGAGTGTTAAGTATTTTAGGCCATATCTTTACGGAAGAAGTTTTACGATTTTAACAGACCACAAACCGTTAATTTACCTTTTTAGCATGAACCTTTTTAGGTGACCATAACGTCGGAAGAACTGAAACAATTAAATAACACAATTTTCGTTATGACTAGAGCTCAGAAAAAGAAGTTGCAGGAACAGGAAAATACGGTTAGTAACGTTAGAAAAACTGGTTTTCCAAATATTTCCTCCGAAATTTCAAGGTCTGATCAGCCGAGGATTGGAGAAATATTTAGAATTCCATGTGATTCTGTGGAAATGAAGTTTATTGAAAGTAAGGAACTAGACAAATTAAGACGAGGTAAACAAATAACAAAAGAGAAAGAGTGTTTTGCTTATATTGAGAGTAGTTACATGTTATATATAAACCTCAGCTATATATCGCACTTTACGCGAGACGAATTTGCGAATATGTTGAGTAGTTTTTGTAAAAACATAAAAGTAGAAAAGATATGTATAAAAAAGACAACTGATAACGCGTTATTCATAAAAACACTTTTAAAGGAAATACAAAGTAGGGAATTGTGGTCCGGACCACAGATAAATGTCCTAAATGAAAATATTGAAATTATTGTCGACAACGATAAAAGGAAAATAATATTAAACGATTTTCACTTGATACCTACGAGCGGACACGCGGGGGTCCGCCGAATGATAAATAATATAAAGAGGAAATACTACTGGCCAGGTTTAGAAAATAGTGTCAGAGAATACGTAAGGAAGTGTAGCAAATGTCAAAAAATGAAATATTCCGCTGGTCTGCGCGAGAGTACACCTATGAGTAGCCAGGTCAGTGCGCTTGCTAAATATCCAGCCATACCGATCCCTTCATCAATATCCTAACTCCCCGCAATTTACAGTCCACTGCTATAATTCCTTATAACAAACCGCCGCAACCAGCCCGGCCTTCTAAAGGTTCGCACCCGCACCACCAAGGAATCTGGGCCTTACAAACCCGGTCCCACCCAAAAACATAGATGCTCATTAAAAGTATTATAAGTAATAAATATAAGTACAGACTAATTGTTATCTAAAGCCAACTGTAAATTAAATTACCTATTTAAATACTTACTTACCTTACAAATACCATAACCAGTAAAAACCTACTTACTAATCACTACTAACAGCAACAAAATAAATAAAAAACGTTACATAATACCAAATAAGATCCTCAAAAAATATATTATTACGTAACCTATTAACAAAGTATTTATATTATTATACCTACTCCTATCTTGTGTAGTTACCTGTTTAAAACAATACAATAAAATAAAATTTATTAATTGCGTATTTAAGGTTTTAAGTTCATTTACATTCTTACCTAATTCAATTAAACGCTTTATTTAAAATTTTACCCTTTGTTGATAATTTCCCCATAGTTTGGTTTGCATATTAAAGTCTTACCTATTTGCACTTCGCATTCAAGTAATAAAAATAATTTTCTTAAGTAATTAAAAGTCTAAAATACATGAATAATTAGTGTCCAGGCATTTAAAGGTATATACCTCAAATATTAAAGTAACATGTATTAAGTTAGTGAAAGTTAACGTGTTTTGGCCGAAAATTTTCAGGGTTCCTGTGTGTGACTCGCACGGGGTATTTAACGTAAATAGTTGCATCACAACACACCACAGTACCGTGTACATCTGCATCAGATGAGGAGCGTGAGAATAATTTTATTACTACTAAATTTCTATTAACGAGTTTTATCTAAGTGAGTGTTTATATAAGCTACTTACCTAAATATTTTTGTTTTCTTGAGTAATTGTAATATTAAGACCCAGTCTTTTACATTAAGTTTTATATTTGCAAATTTATTTACATAATGTCGTTAAAATCAGATAATGAATTAAAAAGATTGCTGCTTAGACGAAGCTCGATAAAAGGTCAAATAACTAAATTCAAAAAATATCTCGATGAATTAATCGACAACATAAACGAATTGAAACATTTTCATTACGCGGAATTGACTCTAAGACTTAGTAAATTCGAAATGTTGTCTTCTAAATTTGAAGAGGTTTTAGGGTTATTTAGGATATATATTTATCATTGTTCGTTAGAAGGTTGCTGAAGTAAACTACCGTTGAATATATAAAATATATATTGTCATAAAGTCACACATTACAATCCTACTAATATTATAAATGCGAAAGTTTGTAAGGATGTATGTATGTGAGTGAGTGAGTGAGTGAGTGAGTGTGTGTGTATGTTTGTTGCTCTTTCACGCAAAAACTACTGAACGGATTTTCATGAAACTTTGCAGTAATATAGCTTAGGCATCGGATTAACATAATTTGTTAAAATTTATAGAGATTTTTATATCTTACTAATCTTATTAATATTATAAATGCGAAAGTTTGGATATTTTATCACGCCAAAACGGCAGAACGGTTTTAAGCCAAATTTGTCACACAGATAGTTATTCACGAGACCTAAAATACCAAATACTTATAATCCCGGTAAACCTATCGGTTCCCGCGGGATAAGAGGTTTATAGTCGACACGTAACTTGCTACTTCCTACTATCCTACTTCCTATCCTACTCCTACTATAGTAATACTATAATCCTACTAATATTATAAATGCGAAAGTTTGTAAGGATGTATGTATGTGAGTGAGTGAGTGAGTGAGTGAGTGTGTGTGTATGTTTGTTGCTCTTTCACGCAAAAACTACTGAACGGATTTTCATGAAACTTTGCAGTAATATAGCTTAGGCATCGGATTAACATAATTTGTTAAAATTTATAGAGATTTTTATATCTTACTAATCTTATTAATATTATAAATGCGAAAGTTTGGATATTTTATCACGCCAAAACGGCAGAACGGTTTTAAGCCAAATTTGTCACACAGATAGTTATTCACGAGACCTAAAATACCAAATACTTATAATCCCGGTAAACCTATCGGTTCCCGCGGGATAAGAGGTTTATAGTCGACACGTAACTTGCTACTTCCTACTATCCTACTTCCTATCCTACTCCTACTATAGTAATACTATAATCCTACTAATATTATAAATGCGAAAGTTTGTAAGGATGTATGTATGTGAGTGAGTGAGTGAGTGAGTGAGTGTGTGTGTATGTTTGTTGCTCTTTCACGCAAAAACTACTGAACGGATTTTCATGAAACTTTGCAGTAATATAGCTTAGGCATCGGATTAACATAATTTGTTAAAATTTATAGAGATTTTTATATCTTACTAATCTTATTAATATTATAAATGCGAAAGTTTGGATATTTTATCACGCCAAAACGGCAGAACGGTTTTAAGCCAAATTTGTCACACAGATAGTTATTCACGAGACCTAAAATACCAAATACTTATAATCCCGGTAAACCTATCGGTTCCCGCGGGATAAGAGGTTTATAGTCGACACGTAACTTGCTACTTCCTACTATCCTACTTCCTATCCTACTCCTACTATAGTAATACTATAATACTATAATATATAATAGTACTATAATAATATAATAGTAATACTATAGTAATAGGTATGTCAGTGAGTGTGTGTGTGGGTTTGTTGCTCTTTCACGCAAAAACTACTGAACGGATTTTCATGAAACTTTGCAGTAATATAGCTTAGACATCGGAATAACATAATTTGTTAAAATTTATAGAGATTTTTGAAGGGTCTGGTTCCCCGAAGCGACAAAATCAAAATGTTTTGCGTTTTGTGAAAATTTAATCCTACTAATATTATAAATGCGAAAGTTTGTAAGGATGTATGTATGTGAGTGAGTGAGTGAGTGAGTGTGTGTGTATGTTTGTTGCTCTTTCACGCAAAAACTACTGAACGGATTTTCATGAAACTTTGCAGTAATATAGCTTAGGCATCGGATTAACATAATTTGTTAAAATTTATAGAGATTTTTATATCTTACTAATCTTATTAATATTATAAATGCGAAAGTTTGGATATTTTATCACGCCAAAACGGCAGAACGGTTTTAAGCCAAATTTGTCACACAGATAGTTATTCACGAGACCTAAAATACCAAATACTTATAATCCCGGTAAACCTATCGGTTCCCGCGGGATAAGAGGTTTATAGTCGACACGTAACTGGGAGATATCTAGAGGAAGTTGTAAAGTAACGTATAGGCTACTTTTTATCCCGGGATTTCCCGCGGGATCAGGATTCACGTGGGAAAAACTTTTATGCGCGAAGTAAGAATGGGCTTATATTTTTATGGGACTTTCACTGGGAGATAGAGGAAGTTGTAAAGTAACATATAGGCTAATTTTTGTCCCGGAGTTCCCGCGGGATCAGGATTCACGCGGGAAAAACTCTTAATACGAGAAGGCGCGGCATAATTTTTTATGGGACTCACTGGGAGAGAGGAAGTTGCGAAGTAACATATAGGCTACTTTTTATCCCGAAATTCCCGCGGGATCAGGATTCACACAAAAAAACCCTATTCGCAAAGTTGCGTGCTTAGTTTTTTATGGGACTTTAACTGGGAGATACCTAGAGGAAGTTGTAAAGTAACATATAGAATACTTTTATTCCCGGAATTTCCGCGGGATCAGGATTCACGTGGGAAAAACTCCTGTGCGCGAAATAGTGGTCTTAGATTTTAATAGGACTTTCACTGAGAGATAGAGGAGGTTATGGAGCATTGTATAGGCTACTTTTTGTTCCTGACTTCTCGCGGGATCGAGATTTACGCGGGAAAAACTTTGTGACACACTCAGTTTCACGCGAGCGGAGCCGCGGGCACAGCTAGTAAACGATAATAATATAACACCGCAACACTAGCGTTCGTCCGCGCGGGTAAGTAATTGGGAACGACTGGCGTGGCGAGCCGTATGCGCTGACCACGCAGATACATGAGTATAACATTATGTAGGATCCCCTACATAGGTTCCCCCTTTTTTGAAAAAAAAGAAAAAGTTATATAAACCAAAAAAAATTAGTTACACAATACATCGCTTGAATTTCATCGCTTATAGTAGTTGAGTAACCTTAACTTATAAGCTAACGTAATGCTTACAATAATTCTGATGACGCGTTGTTATGACAATGTTCATGTTGCTAACTAGACTGTAAGACTAACTGGAACGTCTACAAAAACAAATGAATCAAATTTCATTACGAGAATATTAATTTAACATTGAATATAATTTTAAAGAATGCAAAGAGTTATGTATATTCACACTATGTATCAACATTAGTATTATTTTTAACCATTGTCATAAACTTTTATGCGTTATAAATTACATTACATAAAAATTGATTCGCGAACAAACATAAAAATTCACTGGAAACTAAAAAGAATTAAAAGTATGTTTTACAAGTACATATAAAAATATTAAGTATCTAATTCAAGATGTGAAAATAACAGGTTTGGGTGTTTGTGCAGGCTGCACTGGCACCGTTGCTGTCACACTTGTTAAATTTTGCGTTGGATAACGTACCAATATTTGTTTATCAATCCACTTCTTTGCTCGAGCGTTACATCTTTTCCACACGTATAGACTGGCGCTGAGTATTAGTATTGCCACGATGACGAAAGTTACTATATGCAACTGCTGGAAGTTGGTTTCCATGACTCCTTGAGAACCAGTGGTTGCAGCTTGGGCGATTACTACCTCTTTACTTTGAGATTTGCCCATTGTTATTATCATATGATACAATTGCCAACAATAATACTTTTATACTGAAAGTAGTTTATAGTTATTACTTATATAATTATTTGAATAAAATTATGATCGGCGAGCTGTTTATAAGGTGCGAATTGACCTAAAATTTTATTACTAAATGCTTCGTCGATAATTATCATTAACTACTGAAAACGTACGGGTCTTCTTATGACGCGACCTGCGGAAGTGATGTAAGGCTCTTTTACACTAGGTTTACAAATTTTTATGTCATCTTTTATGTTAGTACTAGGAGTAGACATAAGCGGTACATTATTATTTGATAACATACTATCGTTTAAAATATAGGCAGGTTTTAACCTATCGATAGATACAGATATTTTTCTATTAGGAAATTGTACAATAAAATATTTGTCATGACGCTCTATGACGCTATAGGGGCCCTCATAGGGTGGTTGCAAAGGTTTTCTTACGCTGTCCACTCTAACAAAAACTTTATTGCAATCGCGTAAGTCGCGATGAACGAATAATGTTCGTGAGTCCCTATGCTCTATCGACTTAGTCTTAAACTTATTAATAGTGTTGGACTTAATAAAAACCAATTCGTAGCGGTAAATACTTTTACTTGAATTTATTACAAATTTTAACAAGAATTGCACCGGCATCCATGACAGTGAAAAATCCAAGAAGGAAGAGAAAAAAAATGTTGCCATATTTAAGATTATGATGAAGCTATACATAAAAATGTTGCCATCTACTCACAGATAATAAAATAGATAACATTACTCTGCTTTATGTGAGGTTATGTACTGAACATAGTTGGGGCGGGAAGATGGCAATGTGATGCAATAACATAACAACATTATTAAGAAAAATATAACCTAACATAAGTAATACTAGAAAACTATACTACTAACAATGCATGGATGCAATGCAATGGATAGACCATCACTATTACATGTTTATATAACTATAATTATGAATTACATAAGTTGACTTATTATTAACTATGCAATTACAACAACAAGGACAAGTCAATCTAATAGAAACAAGTACAATATTATTTACTTTCTATAGTAGGTAAATACTGAAAAGAAAAGTATTTATTATTACACAACTATTAATCTTTTTTAAATTGTTAAGTTTAGTCTATTGGTAAAGGACAGAGCTTATTAACTGATCTTAAATAAGTCTTATTATTAAATTTTACTTCAGCTACTCTTACATTTTGGTCTTGACCAGGAAAAACATTTACAATTTTGGCCATTGGCCATTCCAAAGGAGGGGTGTTTACATTTTTAATAAGAACGATATCACCTATCTTTAAGTTGCTACAAGGATGCTTCCATTTGGGACGGCTTTGCAATTGTGTAAGGTAGTCAGCTGACCATGATTTCCAAAAATGCTGCTTGACTTTATATACAATGTTCCAAAATTTTAATTTATTTACTGGAACTTCTAATAAATCTATCTCTGGATAACTACACAAAGCTGTTCCAATTAAGAAATGACCAGGGGTTAAATATCCTCCTTCATTGGGGTTGGAAAGCAGAGGTCGAGAATTCAAAACCCCTTCTATTTGCACCATAACTGTATTTAATTCCTCATAGGTTAAGCACAAGTTGCCAACAACACGTTTGAGGTGATGCTTGACACTCTTGACCCCAGCTTCCCATAACCCACCCCACGATGGCGAGTAACTTGGAATGTATATAAATTGAATATAATTTTTATTACAATAATTTACTACAGAGTCTCTATGAGCTCTTGAAGAGAGCATGTTATACAATTCTTTTAGCTGATTCTCAGCACCTTTAAATGTTTTAGCATTGTCACAAAATACTTTGGAGGGCATGCCTCTTCTAGAAATAAACCTACTGAAACATGCTAAGAATGTTGCAGTTGTGATATCAGATACTAATTCTATATGGATAGCTTTAGTACAAAAACAAACAAATAGAGCTACATAACCCTTAGTTACGAATGGTTTTCGCATTCTATACACTTTTATATTAAAAGGGCCACAGAAGTCTATGCCGACATGCTGAAAGGGTCTGCTGGCTGTAACTCTCTCTGCTGGAAGAGAGCCCATGAGCTGTTTGGCTGTGACAGCTTTCATTCTAACACACTTTAGGCAGCTATGAATTACCTTTTTAACCTCTCGAATGCCATTAATGATCCAAAATTTTTGCGAAAGGGAGCTCAGGACTAATCTAGGGCCTCCATGTAATAACCGCAGGTGCTCTCTTTGAATAATCATAGAAGTTATATTACAATTTTTTGGTAAAATTATAGGGTGCATTTTATTATGTGGAATGCCTGCATTCTGCAGCCTGCCACCCACGCGAAGTAAACCATGAGCATCTATGAATGGGTGTAGGTTAGCTATGCCAGACTTCACCTTGTCACCATTGAAAATAGATGATATCTCTTTAGAAAAAAACTTTCTTTGCATGCATCGCACTATCACACATAAAGCATATTCTAACTCATTAGGATTTAAATTTGACTCCTTAATAATATTTCGTTTCATACAGTTATTATAGAATCTGTATATAAATGCAACAACTCTTTGTAATTTATTAATATTTGAGAATTTATCAAACAAATGAAATGGTACCGGGGGCTCTTTGTTTACGACAAGACAAGAAATTTCCTTTTGAAAAATGTTTGGTATATTGAACATTTCTTGCTTATGAGAATAATCAGGGTTCATTAAAAATTGTGGACCATGCCACCATAAAGTATTAGTCTGTAAGCACTGTGGCTCCACTCCTCGTGAGATGAGATCTGCTGGGTTATCACATGAGCGTACATGGTGCCATGACAACTTACTTGTTAGGCTGTTAATACTTTGTATCCTATTATTAACATAAATATTAGCCCTGACTTTATCTGATTGAATCCAAGCAAGAACTATTTGAGAATCACTATATAAATGTAAGGAATGAGGAAATCTGGAGGCAAGTAATTTACTCACTCTGTTGCTTATTTGTGCAAGCAAGACTGCGCTGTTTAGCTCGAGCTGAGGAATTTTTAGAGGCTTAGCTAGTGGGGCTACACGTGACTTGGAACAGAGCAGGTTTACCTCCACACTCCCATCAGACCTTATAACTCTAATATAAAGGCAACATCCAAAGGCCTTTAATGATGCATCAGCAAAACCAATTAATTCTATTGTTGAATACTGATGAGTTTTAATAAAACGAGGAACACAAATCTTGTCCATCAATTTTAAATTATAAATAAACTTATCCCACTGTTGGGCATAAATTGCAGGAAGGATAGTATCCCATCCTATCTTAATAGACCACAAGGTCTGCATAATTAATTTAGCTACAATTACAATAGGTCCAATTATACCTAATGGATCAAATATTTTGCCTATATAACTAAGGACTTTTCTTTTAGTATTTAATTGTCCATCACATTGTGAAGGAGTTTGAAAGTAAAAATGGTCAGAAAGTACATCATATTTCAAACCTAAAGCCTTTATGATGTTGTCTTTATTTAAATTAATTTCATCAAAGTATTTAAGTTCAGTAGGTATGTCATCTAAAATAAAAGTATTATTAGAGCACCACTTATGTAATTTGAAATTACCCAATTTGAGTAGGTTGATAAGCTGATTTTTTAACAAATTAAGCTGATCTAAGTCATCACAACCAGTAAGGATGTCATCTACATATGTATTTGAGATCAAGGCTTGAGCAGCAAGTGGGAATTTATCTTTATATCTCTTTGCTAGTTCTATAAGGCATCGAGTGGCTAAGAAGGTAGATGCTTTCAGTCCATATGTCACAGTTTGTAACTGAAGGCAAATCACTGGCTTACTGGGATCATCCCTCCAGAGAATATTCTGTAAGCTAGTGTGGTGTTTATTGATATAAACACAACGGAACATCTTCTCTATGTCACAAATTAAAGTGTACAAGTATGTGCGAAACAATATAAGAATGTCAAGCAGCTCACCCTGCACCACAGGCCCGTTCAGCATGACATCATTTATAGAAATTTTGCTTGTAGATCTCATACTGCCATCGAAAACCACTCGACACTTTGTGGTTTTGCTATCTTGGTTGAACACAGCATGGTGTGCTAGAAAATAAACAGAACCACCATAAACATCATATAAATTAATATCAACTTCCTTAGCATGTCCCAATGCCACATATTCATCAATAAACTGCTTATACTCTTTTAATAACAAGGGATTTGATTTGAATTTATGTTCAAGAGATAAAAATCTTTGCAATGCAACTGAGAATGAGTCTCCAAGTTGTAATTCCTCTTTGGGAGATATTAAAGGCAAGTCAACATAAAATGTATTATTGTATACCTGAAGGGTGTTGTTAAAAATAACCTCTGACTTATTGAACTCATCTAAAGTAGTATTAGAATGTGGAGTAGACAAACTCTCAGTTTCCCAAAAACTTTCCATTACATTTTCCAATTTCCTTTCATCACAAATAGCAAAGTTTGAAACTAAGTTTGAACATAGACTTTCTTTGGGTAAACAAATTTTACCAGCAGCCACATAACCAAAAACAGTATTTTGCAACACTGGTCCATTTAACAATTTTATAGAACCATTCAATAAAGAGTTAAAGTAAATATCAGCTCCTAATAACATAGAAATTTCAGTAGGTATATTAAACTCATTGTCACTTAATGTTATATTATGAGGGATCTTTAAATTTGATATATCAAAAAATTGGTGTGGCTGTGGTGTGGTAATCTTATCAATTACATAGCAATTTATATTAAACTTTATGTTTTTATGTATCAATGAACCAATTGACAAGTTGACAACCTCATTAATTTTTGTGAAGGTATTATTGATACCAATTATATTAGTATTTTGTACAAAGGGTACAATTGACAATTTCTGTACTAAACTATTAGTTACAAAGGAAGCTTGGCTTCCACTGTCAAGCAAAGCACGAACAACAATGTCACGACCAAACTTGTCAGTGACTTTAATTTTAACTGTAGGCAACAAAACATTACAACTCAAAGAATTGTTGTTAGAACATAATGAGACAGGAGTCTCTTTCTCATTGGAATGTAAAAGAGTATTATGAGATTCCTTGCAAATTTTACATTTAAATTTATATTTGCAGACATTGTCTGTGTGTGGCTTCAAACAAGTGTGACACAACTTGTTTTCAGTTATGAAGGCTAAGCGAGTCTCTATAGGGACCGTTTTAAATTTAGGACAGCCAAAGATAGCATGTGGGAGATAAAATAATTTTGTGTTCGAATTTATTTTTTTGACGCTGCATATATTTTATTTGGATTTCAAACATTGATTTCCGGTTACAAAAATCAGTTAAAGTATTAACGGAAATAGTACTGCTTCCGGTACCAACGGATACAACTCCCCGCCATTGACGAGCAAGCCTTTATAAACGCTCGGAGCGCCACAGACGGCTCAGAAGTTGTCCGATCGCGGGCACGGCTCCACACGGAGCTCTGAACTGTCAGGTGACTATGTTATTTCTATTTTACGTTTACACTGTAAATTACATTGTTAATAATTAAGGATATTATTATTATGCTATTGTAATGCCGTCATGCTAATGTTGATATTAGATACCTAGTTTACGAACTGCTGAAATAAACATTGCTATATAGTATTAACTGTCATCACTGATATTTATTTGCGTAAATATACTTATTTATGTCTATTTGCGTGTTTAATTAAAATCATCTCCCACATCAGAAGTGGGATAAAGAACTCACTGTGGGTTGTTAGTTTACAATTTCAGGTTTTCATAACTGGATCCAAAAATGGCAAGTGAGTTGCCATGTGCCATTTCATCTCACGTAACATGGATGGAATGTGGCGTCGAATTTTGGTAAAGCTAAGCGAGACGGCGAGTATGGGTATGGCATTATTTTTATTCCATTACGTCTGAGGTGATACAATTTCATTGCTTAAATTTTAATTTTTGTGTGAACTATATTGTGTGTGTGTAGTTTATTTGATAATCGTAAGTGATAATAAAGACATCAATTTCCGGTGATAAAATCATTTAACGCAGCTCCGTAATTAAAACAAATCGCTTCTCATTGTAATCTTATTTTGATGTTTAATCGCTGGAAAACAAAAGAAATCGTTTTTATTATGACCTCTATGTTTTCATTATGAAGGGAAAGTTACACCCTTTGATTTTAGTGTAATTTAACCAAGTATTATAACATCGGAACACACTTTTATCATGCGATTATTTTGTTGAAGTTTAACGTGGGTAGAATTGTGGTTAGTTTGCTAGAATGCCCAAGGGCTAAGTATCATTTGAAGTGTTGTGAAATAAAAAGTGAATTTGAGTAGAGTGATAGCGATGAATCTTAGTTCAGCTAGTCGGGTCTTGCAGAGACCGTGGAAGAGTCCGTGTGACTTGTTGACTTTGTTTGTTGGGCTTAGTGAAAAGCCACAGGCCACGAATAAGATTCATCCTTTGTTTTGAGTTTCCTTGATGATATTAGCTGATGAAAGTTATTGGACAATATTGGTACTTGGTTGGGTAAGCATTTTTGTTCAATTAATTTAATTGAAATGTAACGTAACTCGAGTAATTTTAAAGTAAAATTATTATGTTACAATAATAATTAATCTACGTTCATAAAATTCTTAAAGATACCCCCTTTGGTAGATAAGATTTTGTAGTCTGGTCGAAAAAGAAAAACAAACATTTTAAAGTCAGGTATTTTGTTGTGCATTCCTTGTTGGTAATTTTAATTGATAACGAGATATGACGTACAGTGCAGTGACTTTTATCAAACGTGTAATGTTCGTGATAGTTATTTTGGTTTTTGGTAATTTGGTGCACCGCTTATCGCTGAAAAGGATTCATTGAAAAAAAATAACCATACACAAAACAGTTTGCTTTATTTGTTCTTAACCTGACGAAGTATTCCATTTATCGAGTACCTACAACAATAATAAAAGCCTAAAACAATAATAACAATAAAAGCGTAAGCTAGCTTTTAAGAAGTGAACGGTTTGGTTTTTCATTGGTGACGTCGATCGAATTAGTTACTCATTAGTTCACGTTGTTTTAAAAGTGAAACACACTACAATTTTCATAGGTTTTAACTCATTAGTTCACGTTGTTTTAAAAGTGAAACACACTACAATTTTCAAGTTTTTAACTCATTAGTTCACGTTGTTTTAAAAAAAAGTGAAACACAATACAATTTTCATAGGTTTTATTTACAAAGTGTTTTCGAGTGGTCTCACTGTGGTGACATTTATCGAGCCATTAATTAAGAAGAGTGTTCGATTTCAGCTTATTTTGTTGCGTCGTTTTGAAAGTGAATCACATTTTTGTTGTTTTGTGTAGTGCTCTAAATACCCGCGTGGTTCATTGTTAATTTTGGATATTATGTGAGCGTTATCTAATGATCCAAAACATTGTCGTTGGTTATTACAGACGAATTAGTTCGATTCTTGCCCGCTTTGGTCACTATATTTTCGAAATAAATAAAGTCGATTTACGTCGGATTTAAGATGCGTTTAGGAAGCGTTTCTAGTTTACAAGGAGCTGGAGACCAAAACCTTGTCTGGTACCCGTCTGGAACCAAGGGTGACATCGCCTTGTTGTGGTAACATGAAACAAGGTAAAAGTGAAACGATGTTTTGGTATGATAAAGTTTTATTTTATTACATCTGGTGTTGGAGTTTTAAAACTTCCATTTTTATTTCGTTCCTTGTGAAAATATAACCTTTTCTTGTGTCTTATAATTAGTGAACAATGACAAAAGATAACAAGTAAGATATCGGATTTCTGTAAAATTAAATTTGTTCATTTTAATCTTTCGTCATTTTCTATTCGCTGAAAAAAAAACAATAGCAGTTTGTGGAAGTTTAGTGAAATTTTTAATTAAAGTAGCAGTTGGATACAATCAGTTCCCTAATTATTTTATTTTACAAGTGCAGCACACTTCGATTGGTTTTAATTTGCCTTGTGAAACCAATGAGTTTAAAAGTAATCTCACGTGTGACGATGCAATGTGCATCGTTCTGTTTTCAGATAAGTTTTCGAGGATGCACAGGCAGCAGCACACGCAGGTTACACATGTGTTGTCCGGAGCCGAATCGACGGCTGCGTGCGTGCACTCGTGGGCTTCCTGGAGTTCATTCGTGTGACATTGAAGGAGAAAGCTCTGGCAACTGGCAGCCGCAGATCGGACGAAACGAAGCAGGTGATCTGTATCGTCATAATATTTGTTTTCTGATAGCTTAAAGGAGAAATGAATTAAAATTTGTTTTCAAGACGTAATGTTCATTCAATTTCAAAGATTTCTTTATTTTTGAGATTTAGTTTTCGGTCAACTTGTCGAACGGAACTTTTGAAATTGTAATTGAATGGTGTTGTTACTTTGAAAAATGTATAGCCCTTAGCTATGTATACGGTTTGAATGTTATTTCTGGACAGAAGTACTGATTGTACTTGAGTACCGTTCGATAAGTCAACTTGTTTGAGAAATGATAACTTTTTAAGAAAAGTAGCTTCTATGAGAAACGTAGAGTTTGTTTTGGATTAATCCTTGGTGACCAGTTAATTTCTTTTGAGTAAAAGCTATTATGTTTTGAGCTGACTAAAAATTAAAAATTATGGGATTAAAACTGGAGAAAGTCCACTAGTTAATGTGATAGGATAAATAAAGCGACATGTCGAACAAACCTTTTTAAGAGTATTTTTGATAAAAGCTGGTTTTATGGATATTTTTGATATCATCTGGGTGGTTACATGCGGAGGTAACTGGATAGAGGTTGCCTATTGGGTTGATACTTATGACTGGATGGAGGTTATAAGTGTGATGATCAGGTGCGGATGGAGGTCAGGGTACGAGCACTGCAATATTTCAATGAGCTACCTATTATTTGAATGAGTATGGGTGTTAATCGACATGTCAGCTTTGGCCTTTGAGAGAAATAATCTGTTATGATTTCATTAAAAGTAAAGACGAAATTTGAGATTTTGAGAATGACTTTATAGTAGGTCAGGAAGGGCCGAGCTTTAAGAGATGCTTTCGTTTATGTTTATTGTTACAGTATCAGGTTACGACGACTGTACTACGACGTATTGCGTTAAAAGTTAAAAGCAAGCCGCGTTAGTGATAAATTTGGTAATTTTGCTCTAAACAAGTGTTGCAATGGTATGAAGTTTGTTCTGCCGTTTCTTCGACACCGCAAGCAGCGCGGTGGGAGTGTAAGAATTAAAATAAAAGCTTGGCGTTCAATCAAAGAAATTTTAAATCTAAAAACTTGTTGTTCAAATTAAATTTGTAGTCTCGTTTAAAATTAGTAGCTTTTGCTGAATAAAATAAATTTGAGCTTTGTTGTAATCTAAAGTAAAAGGCATCACACGAGGACGCGTGAAGTTGTCAGAATCCAAGTAAATGAAAACGATAGATATACTGTGAAAGTTTATAAGACTGGTCATGAGCTATACGCATTACACGATAACTTGCGTATTGTAACACCCGACTTGGGAAAAGAGCGATTACTGTAGAGTAAGTTTTGTTTTTATTATTTTTATTACATTTCTGGTGTATGCATTGTGTCAGCGTAAGCGTCTGGCCAACGAACATCGTTGTCACAAGCAGACACTTAGAAATGTGTTTGGCGAAATAATTTGTTTTAGGGTCATGTAAATTGAACCCATTGTCGTCATGTGATTTGGTGAAATAATTTGTTTTAGGGTCATGTAAATTGAACCCATTGTCGTCATGTGATTTGGCGAAATAATTTGTTTTAGGGTCATGTAAATTGAACCCATTGTCGTCATGCGATTTGACTAAAATTGCTCTTATTATGGTCATGTGATTTGAACCATAGAGATATTTCCCGTGGTCATGTGAATTGAACCACTATTATGGTCATGTGATTTGAACCATAGAGATATTTCCCGTGGTCATGTGAATTGAACCACTATTATGGTCATGTGATTTGAACCATAGAAATATTTCCCGTGGTCATGTGAATTGAACCACTATTTGTTACATTAAAATTGATAATTTTGTTCTCTCACATGAGAGGAATTGTACCAAGATATTAATTGTCATTTCCACATGTGACTTTGTTGACTATTATTGTTATTCGCGAGCCATATTGGCTGCTCGTCAGAATGGCCGTGTGGGAGATAAAATAATTTTGTGTTCGAATTTATTTTTTTGACGCTGCATATATTTTATTTGGATTTCAAACATTGATTTCCGGTTACAAAAATCAGTTAAAGTATTAACGGAAATAGTACTGCTTCCGGTACCAACGGATACAACTCCCCGCCATTGACGAGCAAGCCTTTATAAACGCTCGGAGCGCCACAGACGGCTCAGAAGTTGTCCGATCGCGGGCACGGCTCCACACGGAGCTCTGAACTGTCAGGTGACTATGTTATTTCTATTTTACGTTTACACTGTAAATTACATTGTTAATAATTAAGGATATTATTATTATGCTATTGTAATGCCGTCATGCTAATGTTGATATTAGATACCTAGTTTACGAACTGCTGAAATAAACATTGCTATATAGTATTAACTGTCATCACTGATATTTATTTGCGTAAATATACTTATTTATGTCTATTTGCGTGTTTAATTAAAATCATCTCCCACAAGCATGATCCTTTTTATGGCAATATGCACATGAATTATTAAATGGTTTTGAATTATTAATTGAAATGTTAGTTACCCGCACTGCAGGCTTCAATTTTTCAATATTATGGCCTAACGGGGAGGTATCCTCCAGCGCCATAGCACGCTTCTCCAAATAGGCAAGAAATTCTGCCATCGTTGGCAGAACTTCTGGATTTCTGTCAAGATGAAATGCACGGTGAGTAAATGTATCCAATTTTTTAGAAAGCAAGCATAACAAGAGACGATCCCAGTTATCGACTGGTTCGTCTAAATTTTTTAATGCGTAAAGCTGTTGTTTTACCTGAGATACAAACGTCCGTATAGCGACCGCTGTACCCTTTTGAATTGATGGTATGTCCAACAAGTAATTTATATGATTGCATATTAAACGAGATTTGTTATCATAACGCTTCTTTAACAGTTCTTTAGCTTCTCTGTATGACTTGCTAATTAATGGAAGATTAATAATGACTGATAACGCCTCCTCTTGAAGATATTTTCTGAGATAAAACAATTTTTGCACGTCTGTCAACGCTGCATTGTTGTCAATGACAGCTGTGAATAGCTCATAGAAAGGCTTGAATTTAGTAAAGTCCTTGCCGTCAAAGGTTGGTATATCTACGTTGGGCAATTTTGATGATGACGTGGACGTTGATTGAGATGTATCAGAGTTCGTGAGCATCCTGATGTTCTCGTTGATTTTCGCCAGTGTGTAGAAAAAACGTTCTTCGAACGCCCCAACATCCTCGGCGTCTTTTTCATCGACACTAAGTATGTCTAATTGGACGGCTTCATACTGCTTGAGACAAGTAACGAGCTTGTCCTTCCGGGCCTCTAGCACGTCCACCGTAGCAGAGGCTAAATTAATGGGATCTTCGATGAAATTTTGAATCCGCGTCAACGTGGCCTTACACGATGCACGAAGCAATTTACACTTTTTGACGTCTGACATCGTGGAAATTTTTCTTCAATCGCTGTTTTCTGATTGAGACGTCCGCCGGCGTCGAGCCCCAAGCCCCAGGGCACGCACCAAACACTATAAAGCAGACTCGGCGGAGCACGAGCACGTGCGCCCACGCCGCACAAGTCACGTCGTTCGATGTAAGTGTAGACTGTGAGTAGATTGTGCACTGCGTACTTACAGTTTCTCGAAGGACCACTTTGTTGGACTTAATAAAAACCAATTCGTAGCGGTAAATACTTTTACTTGAATTTATTACAAATTTTAACAAGAATTGCACCGGCATCCATGACAGTGAAAAATCCAAGAAGGAAGAGAAAAAAAATGTTGCCATATTTAAGATTATGATGAAGCTATACATAAAAATGTTGCCATCTACTCACAGATAATAAAATAGATAACATTACTCTGCTTTATGTGAGGTTATGTACTGAACAAATAGTGTTACGTAATTGATTAACATATTCCTCATCATCACAAACTTGTTCTTTAGATGTTTCAAAAAATTCACCAGGTAACCTCAAGGTCTTGCCAAAAGTTAGCTCTGCAGCGGTGACACCTGTATCGGATCGCGGTGCTGCTCGCAAGCCTAATAACGCTGTTGGTAATTCATCTACCCATGAACCAGTGCTTAACCTTGCCATTAAAGCGGCTTTAAGAGATCGATGCCAGCGCTCGATTGCACCATTGCATTGGGGATGATAAGCAGTAGTGCGATTCTTCTTTATACCTAAAAATCTCATTAGATGCATGAAAAGATTGCTCTCAAATTGTCTACCCTGGTCGCTTGTAAGCTTATTAGGGCATCCGTAACGGACAATCCAATTTTCATAAATTAACTTAGCGACTGTTAAAGCACAAATGTCGCGCATGGGAAACGCTTCCACCCATGCAGTTTTTCTGTCAATGATAGTTAAGCAATATTTATACCCATCCGTAGAAGTAGGTAACGGTCCTATAATATCGATATTTATATGTTCAAAGCGTTCCGATGGTGCGTAATGTCCTAATTCGGACAACGTGTGCTTTTGTACTTTTGATTTTTGACACGGTACGCATGTTTTAGACCAAATACCAATATCTTTATTCATTCCTGGCCAAAAATATTTTTTTGCAATTATTTTTTTACTACTACGTATACCAGGATGGCTTAAATTATGTACGTTTTGGAAAGCTGTATATCTAAACTCTTTAGGTATGTAGACTCTAGCGTTGTTAGTAGATGTTTCGCAAAACAATTGTTTATCATGATCTAAAAATGACATTTGTTTCAAAATGTAGCTACTATTATTATTAGAAGTTAATAATTGTTTTAGTTCCAAGTCATTCTGTTGTGCCAATGCAATCTCGTCAAAATTGAGTGCACCTGGGCAGTGTATAGTTTCAACCCTAGACAGTGCGTCAGCAACTACATTGCTGTCGCCAGTGACGTGCCGTATGTCTGTTGAAAACTCACTGATATATAAAAGTTGTCTTGTACGTCTAGGTATTTCTTTATCTGAATTAAGTTTCGAAAAGGCAAAGGTTAATGGTTTATGATCAGTAAAAATAATAAGTTCTCTACCTTCGAACATATTTCTGAAATACTGTACAGATAAATATATTGCTAACAGCTCCTTATCGTAAGTGCTATATTTTTGTTGCGACTCTGACATTCGCTTAGAAAAATAGCCTAACGGAGTAAACTTGTTATTAACGTACTGTTGTAATACAGCTCCAATACAATTATTAGATGCATCGCACATAATAGCTAAAGGAATATTTGGTAATGGATACGCGAGCGTAGCTGCGTTGCCAAGGCTCGTCTTACATTTATCGAATGCCTCGATTGCGCTGTCAGTCCACTGAATAATAGTTTTATCTTTCTTTTTTGCATTATGTAGAAAACTTGTTAATTCTGCTTGTATAGTGACCGCATTAGGTAAATGTGGTCTGTAAAAATTTTGCATTCCAATAAATCTGCGAAGTTGTGCAATAGTAGTAGGTCTAGGAAAGTCCAATATACTTTGCACTTTACTAGGCAGGGGTTTTAAACCTTTTGTTGAAATTTCATATCCTAAAAATTCTATCTTATCTTGACCAAATTTACTTTTAGATATATTTATAGTAATACCGAATTGATTTAATCGTTCAAAAAGAGACTGTAAATGCATTTTGTGCTCTGTTTCGTTAGAACTAGCTATCAAAATGTCATCTAAATATGCAAAAATAAAATCTGAACCATCTGAAATTTCTGAATTTTGATTATTTTTGAAGTCGAGTATAAAATCTTTTAATACTGTGTTATCCATAAACCTTTGAAATGTCTGCGCGGCGTTTCTGAGACCGAAATTCATACAAGTAAATTCAAATAATCCAAAAGGTGTGGTTATTGCAGTTTTTTCTACATCCTGTGGCGCTATTCTGATATAATGATAAGCTCTATTAATATCAATACGTGAAAATATTTTCTTATTGGCCAACATGTAAGTAAAATTTCGCAAATGAGGTATGGGGTATCTATCGGGCTTTGTGATTGCATTTAAAGCGCGATAGTCACCACAAGGTCGTATCTTACCATCTTTTTTAGGGACAACGTGTAGTGGGCTAGACCAAGCACTGTTTGATGGGCGACAAATTCCAAGTTGCTGCATTAATTTAAATTCATCACGTACCTGTTTAAAACGATCGGGAGGCAGAGGTCTGGCTCTGGCGTGAACTGGAGGTCCTGTAGTTTCTATATAGTGATACACGGCATGATTAGGAGGTTCCTTAAAAGAAATTGGTTTAGTTAGATCAGGATACTGTTGTAAGATTTCGTAATAGGGATGTGATTCATTTATAGTCTTTATATTAATTTCTCTACTATCAATTATGCTAGCTGAAATTGATAAATTTGTGACTTGATCAATTAGTTTTCTAGCGTGTAAATCAACTAAAATTTTAAAATTATATAAAAAATTGTAATGTGTGAGTCACACATTACAATAAACGATAATAATATAACACCGCAACACTAGCGTTCGTCCGCGCGGGTAAGTAATTGGGAACGACTGGCGTGGCGAGCCGTATGCGCTGACCACGCAGATACATGAGTATAACATTATGTAGGATCCCCTACAAGGTGCAAGGTGAGATAGAACTTTTGAATCATGATTCTATTGATGAGGAAATTGATGAACGTGACGTCATTGAGCGTGAAATGATTAAGTTGATTGCTATAGCCAATGATTTACTTGAACAAAATAAACAAAATCTGGATCACTCTCGAAGGGATTCTCATGCTCACTGCAGTCTCAGTCATCAAGACATTGGAATAAAATTACCAAAAATTGAAATTGCCAAGTTCGATGGTTCCTATTTTAACTGGTTGGACTTCCGTGATACATTTACATCTCTCGTACACGAAAATGAACGCTTGTCTTCCATCCAAAAATTTCATTATTTAATTTCTTATCTCGAAGGCGATTCAGCTAGGTTAATCTCAAATCTCGAGGTATCCTCAGATAATTACGCTACTGCGTGGAGTCTTTTGCTGAAGCGATATAATAAACGGTTATTGGTAAATCATCACTTAAAATCCTTATTTAATATACAACCTATTACTCGTGAGTCAGAAAAATCATTACGATTTCTGGTCGATCACGTGACCAAAAATCTGAGAGCATTGTCTAGTTTGAATCAGCCTACCACTCATTGGGACATACTTATAATATACATGTTGTCTTCTAAATTGGATAGTCGTTCTCTTGAGAAGTGGGAGGAGACTCGTGGTGGTCTCTCCGACTTACCTACGTTAGAAATTTTTATGAAATTCTTGACTAATCGAGCAGATGTTATAGAAGCGTTGAATCGCACTCGAATTGAATATAATTCTAAGCCAGTAAATAATTTCAATAATAAACCATATCCTTCCCGTTTAACACCATCCACAAGTTATCAACAAAACCGATCTAATTATAATAATAATTCTTCTCACTCTTACCAAACCAAAAGGAATACTCAGATGAAAGGTTTTGATACTGGCATTAAAAGTACAGGTATATTTTTATGTATCATTTGTAACGCTAATCATAAGATATATG
This sequence comes from Hesperia comma, assembly GCA_905404135.1. Lineage (NCBI taxonomy): Eukaryota > Metazoa > Arthropoda > Insecta > Lepidoptera > Hesperiidae > Hesperia > Hesperia comma. The sequence goes on from FR990013.1 coordinate 4,616,845, forward strand.
ATTGTCCAACCTTTAAATCTAAAAACATTCAAGAACGTTTGGCTGATGTTACTAAATACAAATTATGTGTTAATTGTCTTCGGCAGGGCCACCCCGAAAGTGAGTGTCGGATGGGACCTTGTCGGGAACGTGGCTGCAAACAGAGACATAACTCGCTATTACATAACCCTGATCAAAATACTCACACAACTTCACACTTTTCAAAAGAGTGTGATAGTTCTTCTGTTGTAACGAAACAAGTTATTTTGTCTACAGCTATAATTGAAGTTCATAATCCTCAAACAAAACAATACGAACGGGTGCGCGCATTGTTAGATTGCGGCAGCCAATCATCGTTGGTAACCAAATCGCTACAAAAACGGTTGAACTTGAAAACGAACCATATTAATACCATGGAAGTTATAGGTATTGGTAATAATTCGAATAACAAGGTGAGTGAAACTTGTGTTGTTCAGCTAAATTCAATAACCATACCATATTCTGTGACTTTGTCATGTTTTGTTCTTGATGAGTTGACAGGAGAAATTCCAAAGTCTCCAATACACATCAAGAACCTAAAGATACCGAGTACCATAAGGTTGGCAGATCCAAAATTTGACCAACCTGGCCCAATTGATATATTAATTGGTGCAGATATTTTCTGGGACATCCTTGGATGTGAACAACGCTCCTTGGGTCCCCAAAATCCAAAGCTACGACTTTCTAAATTTGGTAGGCTAATTGCAGGTCAATTCATTTTACTAAATCTAAATCTCAAAATAATAAACATTATAATATTAATTGCAATCATGCCGTTATTGCAGACAATAACAAAAAGGATAATTTTGAAGAAATGCTCACAAAATTCTGGTCTCTTGAGGAGCTTCCTCAACAGCCTCTTTTAAGTCTAGAAGACAAAAGATGCGAAGAGCTTTGTGAGTCCACTACTTTTCGACTGGACTCCGGCAGGTTTTGCGTAGAGTTGCCCCTAAAGGACTCTCCGGACTGCCTCGGTGATTCATATAAGTTAGCTAAAAAACGATTTTTATATCTAGAAAAACGATTTCATAAAAACTCTGAATTAAAATCAAAATATACAGATTTTATAAGAGAGTACGAAGCGCTTGGTCATTTATCGGAGTTAAACGTTACGAATCCAGAAAATTCATATTATTTATGCCATCACGCAGTATATAAAGAGTCCAGTGAGTCTACAAAATTGCGAGTCGTATTTAATGGTTCTGAACCCACCTCCTCAGGTTATTCACTTAACGACATTCTATTAAAGGGCCCCCACATCCAAGACTCTCTCTTCTCCATTTTGGTTCGCATTCGACAATATCAATATGTAATCACAGGAGATATTGATAAATTTTATCGACAGGTGCAAGTTGCCAAAAATGAACACCGTAACTTGCAACTCATACTGTGGAGAGAAGAGCAGTCATTACCTCTTAAAACGTTACAGCTAAATACTCTTACTTATGGCACAGCAAGTGCGAGTTATTTAAGCACACGTTTGCCTCTGGCAGGTGGGGGAAGAATGCGACGATCCATTAATTAAAAATATAATTCAACATGATTTTTATGTTGACGATTTATATACTGGGTGTAATGATGAGAAACGTTTACAATTTATCTTAAATTCAATTACAGATACTTTAAACTCTGCTTGTTTTAAATTACGAAAATTCAAAACAAATGCTCCACATTTACTTAGTGAAAGAACTTCAGATGAATCCCTTTATCTTAGTGAATCCACTAGTACTCTTGATCTGGGTTGGGATCCAAAGAGTGATTCACTACACTTTCCATTTCATCTTCCTTCTCTCAACAAAGAAATTACAAAGCGCTCCATACTCTCCGATGCATTTAAAATTTTTGATCCTTTAGGCTTGCTCAGCCCTTGTACCATATTACCTAAAATTATGTTACAGAAATTGTGGCAACTCAAAATTGATTGGGATTCTCCTGTTCCTGAAGAAATCAAGCAGTTGTGGCATGATTTTGCTTCAAACTTACCAACTCTTTCTACATTACAGATCCCACGAAAGGTTTTATCTAAATCAGCAAAAAATATTGAAATTGACATTTTTAGTGACGCTTCACAACGCGCCTACGGTGCATGTGTTTACATGAGAACAATTGATGAAAGTAATAATGTTATGACACGTCTTTTGTGCTCAAAGTCAAAACTTTGTCCTTTGAAGGCAACTACGACTCCTCGTTTAGAGCTTCTAGCGGCGTTGTTAGCGGCTCGGCTATCAAAGAGTGTTGTTGACTCCATCAGGTACTCACCGTCTCGAGTTGTTCACTGGTGCGACTCTAGCATCGTACTTTCATGGCTAACTAGTGACATTAGTAAATTAAAACCTTTTGTAGGGAACAGAATCGCAACCATTCTCGAACTTTCGAATCAGTCATCATGGCGGTACGTGCCAACTAATGTAAATCCAGCCGATTTAATTTCTAGAGGCGTGAATGCCACTCAACTTCGTGATTTGGAGTTATGGTGGTCTGGTCCAAATTTTTTATGTCATGACGAATCTGAGTGGCCAACTCTTCATCAGCCAATCCTGGATTTACCAGAAATGAAATCAGTACATGTATCGTTATCTACTGCCATAGAGCCCATAATTGATTTTACAAAATTTTCTAAAGTAACTAAAATTGAACGAACATTTGCCTACGTAAAAATATTTATATATAATTTAAAAAATCCCAAGTCTAAATTAACCGGTCATTTAACTGTTGCAGAATTAAATGATTCATTTAAATATTTATGTTTTTTAGCTCAAAGGCAATCATTCCCAGAGGATTATAATTTATTATCTAAAGGCCGTTCTTTAAATTCTAAATCAAAATTGTTATCTATGTCGCCCTTCATGGATGATCAAAATTTAATAAGAGTTGGAGGTCGAATTGATTCTTCTAACTACTCCTACGAGAACAAACATCCAATTGTGCTTGATTCTTGTCATACATTGACAAAATTACTATTCCAGCGAGAACATTTGCGTAACCTTCATGCTGGACCTCAACTTCTTTTAGCTTCCGTTCGTCAAACAATTTGGCCAATCAATGGACGACGTCTAGCTCGTCAAACTGTGCATAAGTGTATTCGATGCAAACGCGTGCAGGGTAAAGTATTGCAGCCAAAAATGGGCAATTTGCCCTCGCAGCGTATTAATCTTGATTTTCCGTTTATATCTGTAGGAGTGGACTTCGCTGGTCCCTTTCATATTGTTAATCGGCTAGGACGTGGCGCCAGATTACAAAAGGCGTACATGTGTTTATTTGTGTGTCTGAGATTTAAATGTATCCACTTAGAAGCAGTATCGGATCTATCTAAGAATGCTTTCATGATGTGCTTGCGTAGATTTGTGGCACGGCGTGGTAAGCCCACCGAATTTTTTTGCGATAACGGTGGTAATTTTATTTCTGCCGCTAAAGAGTTAAGTTCCTTTCTCAAACAAAATTCTGAATCTTTATCTGACCTTGCATCTCAGGAAGGTATACACTTTACATTCTCGCCTAGTTACGCTCCTCATTTTGGCGGGATCTTGGAGGCCGGTGTAAAATCCGCGAAATTTCACATTCGTAGAATCATGGGTAACGCCCATTTGACTTTTGAGGAGTTAGGTACTTTATTTACACAAATTGAAGCAATTTTAAATAGTCGTCCCCTTTGTCCACTTTCGTCTTCTCCTAATGATCTCCTTTTCCTTTCACCCGGGCATTTTCTTATTGGAAGACAATTAAATGCAATGCCAGCTCCAAACTTATTAGAAGAGAGACAAAGTCACCTTCAACGATATGCTCAAGTAGAAAGGCTGAGGCAACATTTTTGGCAGAGGTGGCAGAAAGAGATCTCGGAATTACAACAATCTAAAAGTTGGTGATTTGGTACTACTGCAAGAAGAAAATGTTCCTGCATTATGCTGGCGTCTTGGAAGAGTTTCTAAATTATACACTGGACCAGATGGAGTAAATCGTGTTGCTGATATATCCACCACACGAGGCTGTGTTCGTCGGGCACTCGTGCGTCTTTGCCCATTAACCAATGAAGATGATTGTTGAAAACCAGGCTTTTCAACGGGGGGCAGGATGTTGCCGCGCCTAATTGTTCCTGCCGTGCAATGTTTTTAACTCCAACTTTACGCGATCTACCTACGGTTTATTACTGCATTTTAATATTTCGATCCACCGCCGGATTTCTACTACGCGTTGTTCTGTACTTTCTAACTGTGAATTAAAACGTGTCTTCCCAAAAAAGGTCTTATTTTTTGCGACAGCAATCAGTTAATTTACGAAAGAATTAACAACTATCCCCATACACATAAACCATACCATATAATAGCCATGTTGCGACGTGAAAGAGTCACAAACAAACAAACAAACACGCAGCGCAAGAGGATGCGCGCGGTTCAGGCGATTGCGCTCCGCCGGCTGACTGGTGCGCCGAGGTACGTGAGGAACGCCGTCATCCAGAGGGACCTTCGAGTCGAGAGTCTGGACGACTTCATCGAGAGATTGGCACGCAACATGTTCGGGCATGTCGACGCGTCGCGGTTCCCGCATCTACAGGACCTGGCACCGCTCCACGCCCGTCCACCGGACCGCTGGGCCTTTCCGCGCGACTTGCTGGTTGCGCGGGACGGGCCTAGCACTGACTGATACTGGGGCTTCGTAAGTCATCGCCCGGCGCTGATCGGCTCCTGCTGGGCTTCCAACCAGCGGGATTCACCCGGTAGGGCCTCGATCGCCTGGGCGGCGCGAAGATAAACCCCATCCCGTTTAAGGCCTGTAAAAAGGCCGCCACTCATCGGACTTGACCTATTGGTTAACCACAGATGGACAACCAAGGGCCTTAGGGCCCAACCCAAGGACCGGCCCGTTTTAACGGGTCGCGAGAGACACCCCTAGAGCGAGTAGTAGGCTACTTTTTAGCCTAAATTCCTACGGGAGCGTGACCTACGCGGCTGTGACCTACGGGTCCCGAAGCGAAGCGCGGGCGGTTCTCTAGTTTATAATATTAGTAAGGATTTCTTTACTTTACTCTAGAGCGTGATGTTTAATGTTTACTTTTTGAATAATTTTGTCAGATTGCGACTCAGTTGCAAGCGAGCACTCATCGCAGATGGCTCTTGAGTAAGGACCTCGGAATGATCCGCAACTAATCGGGTGAATCCGACATATGTATATCCGTAATGTGATCCATGATATATAGCTAAAATATCAGTTAATAATCACGAGTTTTGAAAATTGATGTGTGGTATGGGTTACTACCATGACGAATTCAACGGCACCATAAGTATATGTCAAAATCCGTCCAGACGTTTGGACTGTAGGGCTTGCCAAAGAAATGGACATACATACATTCATGCGCTCGAAAAACATTACCTGACGTAGTCGAATAAAAGTTGTAAATGGCTCAGGTTAGACTTCAATAAATAGTAATAATAATAATGGTCACATTTGAGAGCAACTTAAATGTTCAATAGCACCCGGAAATGTCCGAAATATCCCGGAAATGTTCAACTTGCCCCGAAAACGTTCAAAACGGTAAAACAGTTTGGGCACATTCACTAAATGCCCTTAACGCTTAAAGCCGGTATCGCTGCAGTCAGCTACACCACTCCGTTAAATCCGGATATTAAAATATAATCTTCTGTTCGAATCCGATAGAATGTTTTTACCCCAGAGGGTGACATGTTAAACAGTCGATGTATGAAGCTAAGTACTTATGTATTTTTTATTGTAGCATTCTGGGGTTTAACGGGTTGAGTTTTATAGTTAAATCAATCGATAAAGTTTATCATTACTTAGAATGTATTTTTTAAACAAATTGAAATTGAAAAAACAGAATTCAATTAAAAAAAACTGAACTTCAAGGACTACATACGCGTACGGTGGGGTATTATTGGATAGGTATTTCAAAATCAACTTCAGTGTCGCACTCATTGAAGATGTCACTACAACACAGCCCGCCAGGTACATGTAAACAACAATCACTATCTAACCCAGACATACCTACGTGTATTGAACAAAAACGCATTATTATAACGCGGAAACGTAAACAAGTGGAGGAAAGTAATCTGGATACATGGTTACTGGAACACAGGTCGGATGGCTTGCACGATCTCATCACAGCAGCTGCTGTGAGGTCCGTTTTAACATCCGAGTTCTCATCAATTACGGATTCACTCAAAAATATCTCGGCAACAATTGAGACGATTGCCATCATTAAAAGAGGTAAACAATAGACTAATTGACATGGAAAACAAGTTGTTACACATGGAGGAACGTCAAAATACTTATGAAAACCGTCTCAAGTTACTGGAGGACAAAATATGTGACACTGATACCGGTTCCTGCGCCGCTTCATTGGAACGGACAACAGCGCTCGAGAACAAACTGGCTAATTTAGAACAACAAGCCAGAGAGACTAATTTAGAGATTTCTAATCTTCCAGAGAGACGAGGAGAAAACCTTGTGACAATGGCCATGCATCTTGGAACTCTAATCGGATACACTATCAACCAGCGTGACATATTGTCGGCTCACCGAGTTCCCCACGCAGATAATAAAGACGGGCGACCGAAGAACGTTATTATAAAATTATGCTCCAAAATATCAAGAGATAATTTTCTAGCAGCTTTCCGTTTAAAAAAAGGCATGGATTCGGCGAAGTTATCAATTCCAGGTCGCAGTCACACTATATATGTCAACGAACATCTGACGCTGAAAAATAAAATTTTATTTCGGGAATGTCGAAACAAAGCCAAGGCCCTGGATTACAAATACGTGTGGGTCAAACATGGCAATATATTGGTACGTAAGTCTGACAACTCACCTGTCTTTGCTATTCGCTCTCACAACGACCTCAGTAAAATTATTTGAGCATATTATACAAGCACATACCTGTATAGGTTATGTAATTTTCTGGTTACCACTAATTCTCCCCCCGTTAAATATATATAATAATTTAAACAGTTTTAATTATAGTTATAAAGATATTGTTAATTGTTTGTTACCTACTGAATTGCATTTACTTTCTTTAGATAATAATCACGTAGTTGATGTAAGTTTGGAGTTAAGTTCGATTCATACTTTAATTATACGAATATTTTTTCACTACCACATTTCTTGGTTGCAAGTATTGTGTTTTCACATTATTAATACGTTAGTCGTGGCTTTGAAGCCAATTTTTGTTTTTGTTTATGAAGTAATTTTTACTTGTTTGTTTTTCTTTTTTCAATATAGGTACAGCGATACTTAAAATATACCATATTATTAAGGTTATACATAACATGTGTTACCACAAGTGTATACAGCGACATGAACTTACAGCTATTAATACACATTTAGAAAATAGTTACTTATGCGAGGAACGTATTTTATTTCTTATCTTTTTATATTTATTTTTTCTTGAACGTATTTATTTACCAGTATTCTACAGTTTCTTAATTAACTCTAATTTAAACTCCTTTCAACACTTATCAGTACCACAATGTATTATAAGCTATAAAAGTCGGTTTACTGACGATAGTTGAACGTGACAACGTCTTAAGAAAATACTGATGGAATGATTGACAAATAATATCATCAAAGTAAACAAACGTCATGAAATCGTATTTAAAGTTACAGAAATTTATCAATAAAAATAAAGAAGGAATACAGGAAACATTTATAAAAAGGTAACATTTAAAATTTATAAATAGTCCCAGAAGTCAATAACAAAGTAATAATTGGATACATTACCAAAATATCTACCTCCAAAGTAATCAAGCTGCCGAACGCAAAGGCCGATTGTGCTTTTTATGTCTGTCTCTCTCGCTCTTAGGCGGGCTAACCATGCCCGAGTGGAAGGGACGCGTGCCTCTCACTCGCTCTCATTGTGAGCGCATAACGTGAGCGGAGCGTAACGCAGTTTCTTGAAGTGTCACCCGGCAAACCAATTTATAAGACGTTGTCACGTCAAAATTCAATAATAACCTTTCAATTTATTATCAAAACTGTCGTGGCATAAAAACTAAATTACATACACTATATATTAATATTTTACTACACTCATATGTGTAAGAAACACTGGTAAAAACACTGTAAAAACTAAGAAGTATTTATATTTATACCTAGATGAAGTTTTAAATATATTTAGTTATTATACGAATTTATGAAATGTTTAAAGTTCGTTTAATAAGAGCGCGCTCTACTACCGGTGGTTTTAATTAAGGCTAGCTTCCGTTTCCGGTGCAGAGAATCACTACCCCGATAGTAGCACGCGCGCTTAACCTGGAATCTAGATCTAACCGTTGAAGAGGAAACACATTGTTTAGCTCCTAAGTTACAGTGCACAGTGACAATAAAATATTATTCAGTATTTAAGTGTATTTATTCCGATGGGGTCCAACAGTTCAGAAGTAAGGATATATCGAGATTGCGCAGGAGAACGCACTCGGTTACAGGACTTAACGCCCATGAAAGGTACGTACGTACGCGAAATTTCGGTACAATATTTATACTGAATTGTAGAAATTGTAAGAACTAGTTATTTTTAAAACAAAATACGGGTAATTCAACTACTACATAAACGACGAAAATTTATAAGCAATATGAAGAAACCTATTTTATTCATTATTATTTTTTTTTTCTTTTTCTCTACCCTCTTGTTAATTTGTTTTCTTTTCCATTCGTTTTCAATTCGTTTCGTTATCGTAAGATTAATATTAAATGAATAATAATTAACTGCAATAATGATGTACTATATCACGCACAAATGCGGTTCGTGAAAGATTTTCATTTAATTGGTATTATGGGTAAATTATTCCTCGCTTTATTAACTCTTAAGAGAGCAGTTACTGTTTTGCTATTTACGTCATTCCAGGGAAATATGGAACAGAACAGAAAATAAATGAGAACAAGAGATCCCGCATGCAGTGGTTCTGAAGTGTTCAGAACGGCGCGGCGGCATAGAAGTGCGAGTCGTCGTCATGGGTTCCGCGTCCACTGGGACGCTGGACAGGGATAGTCTTCACACACATGACAAGCCGAAGGTGTCCCGGAGACGTGATGTGTCACGGAGGCGTGAACGTCGCGGAGGCGCTTGTCGGTGCAGTGCAGCACGTATCAGACTAATAGTAAGAACTTTTAACGTTCCAGTTTTAATCTTAATACCAGTGCTTTAGTTTCGGCTCTTAAGGAACTCATTCGGACCGTGAAATCAGATGGAAAGTGTGAGCGATTCCCGGTTTGTAATGTCATTCTCGAGTTTTATTCCGGTAACGGATATATAAGACAATTGAAATCTGGTTAAATTAAAGTCAATGAATTTTCTCAAATTTACAATTGCACCGAGTGGTGAATAACTCATTACACGTTACTAAAAATAGCAGGGTAGAACAAAATGGTACGGGGGCTTATCCAGTATACTGTTTTCACGGACTGATAAGAATCTCGAGCGATAAGAATTTTGTACAGTTGTTAACAGACATGCTCACTTGCGGGGCCGGATTTGGTGAACTTTTGGCGGATTATTTGTACAAAATCAATCTTCAATCGGAGTAGTAGTGGAATACATGCAATAGACTGTAATTTATTTGGAGTCGATGATAGATCTACTGCTGCTGGTGCAGAAGCAGCTCAGTTCCCAGAATAACATAAAATTAACCAAATCAAATCCGACCCCACAGTCAGGCATGTCTGAAAGCTATCCGCGATTAGTCATAATGGATTTGATGATAAAATTGAGAAATTGTGGGCAAACTGGCCACCCGTGGGTAGACACTTCAAATGCAATCAGCCAATCAAGCGGAGCAGTAATTGTCATGAAGTTAAATATTTAGATGACAAATCCTATTAAAACTAAAGCTGATATAAAAGCGGATGAGGATAACTAAGAAACACATAGTTTATTATATTATTATTTATCTACTATAGATTTGAAATTGAGTCATTTGGATGAAACCAAAAATGAAATTGACCAGTGCGCGTGGCCCACTCACATGTGCATGTGTAGTACCTACCATGCATTGCCAGTATCGATACTGAGTATTTTGAATGTATGTTTCTGAGTATTAAAACACAGTGAGACACAACATGTTTAACATAGGAATTTTACTCCGTAAATCAATTTTGTTGAACCCATACAACCAAGTGAATACAGCCTGTATTCACTATTTGTAACAATTTCTCACGTGAGTCGATATTTAGAAGTAATTTGAAACAAACAGTATCCTTAGTTATTATTTTATAAGAATAATAAGTTATAATTTAAAGTGTATCCATATGCTACGGTACCCTAAAACTTGCATAAGTGCCGTTTGATAATACCAAAGCGTGCTAAATATAAATTTAAAGGGCTAAACATGGCAATCGTTCTTACGTGTGAAATGTTTACTTAAGTGGGTTTTTACATTTCTAGGAGTCACACCCAGTCTCCCTTATCATTAACATAATTAATCTACATACACTATAATATCCTTTATTTAATTATTATTTATTTATTTATTATCATAAGTCACCAACATACAGTACGTCATTACATTGTATTGTGTTATAATATTATAAATATTATTATATTATTCTGGGCGTCTGTACAATCATAAAGTGACGACAACATTCAACGCAACACTTCCTGACAATACTGTATAAATTATGTACAATGGAAGATTGACAAAACACATTACCATTAAGTACTAATAAATAATTGAACATTACATTAAATTATAACAGACTAGTAAATCCGCCCTCGCCTCGCTTCGGGAAACCCGTCCCTTCAAAAATTTCTATAAATTTTAAGAAATTATGTTATTCCGGTGTCTAAGCTATATTACTGCAAAGTTTCATGAAAATCCGTTCAGTAGTTTTTGCGTGAAAGAGCAACAAACACACTCACATACATCCTTACAAACTTTCGTATTTATAATATTAATAGGATAATAGGAAGTAAGATTAATTAAGAAACAACAATAATTTTCAAAATTTATTATCAAGTAGTGAATTTACACGTATCTCGAACAGTTGAATGGGTAAATCACGTATATTTTATTTGGGTAGGTAATGTAGGTACATTATAGGTACCTTATTGTAAAACTGAACCTAGGCTCCGTTAAGATCGCTGCACCTTACATAGGCAAAATGAAGACGTAGGTACACAAATAGTGTTTTTTCTTGTTAGTTGATTAATATTATGTGTATCATTTATTCGTTTTGAACATACGCAATAGTGTTTTATAATTTCCAGTAATTAGTGTACTATGTTGCAAGTGTTTTGGTAATCAATCAAACAATTACACATGACCACCTCAAAATATCCGATTCATGATTACACTTCCCAAATCGTGTTGGTTGGACGGACAAAGACGGGCGATTATCGTTTTGTATTGATTTTAGAGAACTTAATGAAAGACCACCAAGAAGCATTATTCGTTACCTCGAATAGACGGTAATTATGAATTTAATCGTATGCCTTTTGGGTTTATCAGTACACCGTCCATCCACCATTTAAAGGGCAGTAGTTCAAAGACACTCGTATAAATAAATGTATGATATTATTACTCCATCCAAAACAATAGAGAAAGATTTCATAATTTTAATGAAATAATAGATACTATTTGTACCTGCGACTTCGTTCGTGCATCGGAGTTTTCCTCGCGGGAATCCCGACCCCGCTGGTATTCCGGGGAAAAGGAGCCCATATGTTGCTCCACAACCTCCTCTATCTCCCAGTGAAAGTCCTATAAAAATCTCTTCAGCCCTTTTGAGATTAGCGTGCACAAACGCACAGATATACAGATATACAGACAAACAGAAAACATTGTTTTGGGTCCCCTTGCGTATATAAAGGCACCCCCGTATAGTAAATTTTGCATATATATCTACCATGTACAGACAGCGATCAGTTACATTTTTATTATATATTAGATAGATATAATTATTTCGTCCAGTTGACACACTTGCCTACTTGTCCACATGCAATTTTCATATACGAGCCGTTAACTACTAGATGTCAAGGAGTCAGGACCGAGACCCGGTATAAAGAAATCTCCTTTAATGCAACTGTATTTTATATTAGAAATAATTAAAGATAAATATTGGTTTGCAAAGTAAGAAGATTTATTGAGAAATATGTCCAGTTTTGTTTAGAGTGTAGGTACCTACTCATACTAAAATGGAAGGAAAGCAGGGATGCTGCACACAATGTCTTTGTTAAAAATAAAACATCCTTATCTTTTACTTATTATTGACGTATTCATCAATTCGACGTATCGTTCCAGTTACAAGCATAAAATCTGAGTAGGTATTCCATTAAAGGCATTAACACTATTTCAACACATTAAGCGTCCCTTAACGCTTAATTTCGATCGAAGAATAACGTTTACATCTAGAAATTTAAAAATTGCTAGACTCCCTATGTATAAAACACATCAAGCACGCGGTTGTGACACCACAAGCTTACGGTCAAATCGAAAGATATAAGCGAACTGTTTTAGTTGTACTATCAATAACTAATCACGATAAACCTGAAAATGTTTGATTGTGATTAATGTGTTTCCAAAATTCGGTGACATCTTTTCTACAGACATACTCCCTGGCTTGTATTTAATAAATTTGAATTATGTTCCGATTACTCAAGTATTAATGACGGAGACTGAACTTTGTTTGGCTGGTTGAGTTGCTTCTTGTGTATAATGAATATTTATTTCATTTACAAATTATTGAATGAACTGAACAACAAGATAGTGTTGCTAAAGGTCTATAACAAACCATGTGACATAAGTAATTGAAACAGAAAATAAGTTAACAGCATTTATTATAACTTACTGGCAAAGCCTACTAGAGTGTACATAAATATTTACTCAAATGAAAATTATAAATTTTATTATTACTCATTATTTTCATGATTTTAATATTGCGAGAACTTTGTTTACAAAAGAGGATAGCAAAATGTTAGCCTTTCTCACAAAGTACTACGCTTATCAAGATGCACATGTGATGAATGTAATATTTTATGACATTATGTTGAATATAATTACACAAATATAAAATTGAAATAATCCAAATATAACATAATAATATGAAATCATTTATGTTATGACATTATGGTCAATAAGTTAAATTCAATCAGTTATACATATTATATTATTTTATAAGCTTGATTGAGAATATGTAGAGGTCTCAGTCAAGACAAGTATTGTATGTTATGTTGTATGTATAATTATATGATATTCAAAATAATGCGATTTAAAATAAAAGTTGAAGAAAGCTTGATTGAGAATATGTAGAGGTCTCAGTCAAGACAAGTATTGTATGTTACGTTATATGTAATGTTGTATGTATAGGTTGACCGGAAATATAAAAAACCTCGCCATATTGCGGTAAACTCATGGAACTAATTTGTTTTACTGGCAACGCTTAGTTTCTAAACGTCAATCGTAAATTACTTGTCAGTGAGTTGAATGTCACAGTTTGTCTCATGTTTGTCTTTTTTCTTTATGTGTCCTTTTGTGCTAAAATGACAAAACTGTTAATATTCGTGAAAGAAAAGTGGCTTTCTATGTACTAAAATAACATTTCCTAAAATAACATTTCGGACATAGTTACCAAAATGACGTTAATAACATGAGGGTTACTATAGTTACTGTTGTCAGTTGGTTGTCAGTGCTGTTGCCATATAAAAGGAAACTTTGGCGCCCTCATGACGGGTTTTCTATTTTTCTGGTCAAGCAATATAATTATTTATGATATTCAAAATGATGCAACTACAATAAAAGTTAAAGGAAGCTTGATTGAGAATATGTAGAGGTCTCAGTCAAGCGATACGTGTTAAGATGTGTGTCATACATCACCATAATATTTTATTGTAATCATTAACTTTAGTATAAATGGCCCAAACAGGAATATGAAGAGGTCCTGGGTGGGACAGATGTTAAGGATATGTAGAGGCCTTAATGTCTTAATATTAGAAAGAGGCTTGATTGAGAATATGCAGAGGTCTCAGTCAAGACAAATATTAAGGGTATGTTATACATAACCTTAATATTTTATTGTAGTTATTAATTTTAGTATAAAAGGCCCAAACAGGAATATGTAGAGGTCCTGGGTGGGACAGATGTTAAGGATATGTAGAGGCCTTAATATGTTAAATATTATAAATAAGCTATATTGAGAATATAAAGAGGTTTCAATCAACACAAATAATGGAAATATGTATGAAACTTTTATAAGTGATTATGTGAATTTTATTCTCCAAAATAATTGGTTTGGGTTTCATTAAATTAAATAAAAAGCAAATCTAACTTATACGTTTTAAAGGCACACAATTGTAATGTAAATGTATTTTGTTTAATTCATAGTTTTGTTACTATCATTTCCCGAGACGTGAAATTTATCAGGATTAGCCGACTGTAAGAAACACTGGTAAAAACACTGTAAAAACTAAGAAGTATTTATATTTATACCTAGATGAAGTTTTAAATATATTTAGTTATTATACGAATTTATGAAATGTTTAAAGTTCGTTTAATAAGAGCGCGCTCTACTACCGGTGGTTTTGATTAAGGCTAGCTTCCGTTTCCGGTGCAGAGAATCACTACCCCGATAGTAGCACGCGCGCTTAACCTGGAATCTAGATCTAACCGTTGAAGAGGAAACACATTGTTTAGCTCCTAAGTTACAGTGCACAGTGACAATAAAATATTATTCAGTATTTAAGTGTATTTATTCCGATGGGGTCCAACATATGATATTATCGTCTTAACCGAAACGTGGTTAAACGCAGACATTTTTGACAATGAAATAATTGACTCCCGTTACTTAGTATTTCGCAGTGATAGACACCTCGGGGCTTCTGGCCGGTGCGATGGTGGTGGTGTGCTGGTGGCTGTATTACGCTCGCTGGTTTCCATGCCCAACTGTGGTTTTGCCACAGCACAACCAAGGTTTGACTTGACTCGGCCCGCTCCCATTATTGATCAGCTCATTCTGGATTTAACTTTTAGTACGGATCATCACATTATTTGCGCAGCATATGTTCCCCCTGGACAAACCGAATGATTCCATGTATGTCTGATGCTAATTACTATTTGATAGGGGATTTAAACCTTCCACAATTACAATGGAATGGTGCATGTGACGAATTTGAATATATGAAACCCTTATACCCAAGCTTCAAACCCGCCAAGTATGTGATCGAATTCCTAACGTATATAAATGGTTTTCAGTATAACAACCTTAAGAATAAATCGGGTAATATTCTAGACCTATGTATATGTAATATACCAAACTGTAAGCTGTTTCCTGTGCTCATCCCGCTTGTGCCCACAGATAATTATCACCCACCTTTTTATATATTGATACCGACTTCATTTAAAGATACCTACATGCCATGTCCCTCTTTTAAACAGATTTGCTTTAGAAGCGCTGACTATTCAATTATAAATTCTGAACTAAATAATATTGACTGGTGCAACCTCTTAGCAAATAAATCTACTAATGAAGCGGTTGATGACTTTTATGAAGTAATCTACCGAATTATTCATAAGCATATACAAACAAAAATTATTAGTCTGTCTACATTCCCGCCATGGTTTAATTCCTCACTTATACATATGTTTAAGGATAAAAATAAAGCTTGGGTAAAGTGGAAGAAATACAATAACATATCTGATTATGAGATATTTTCTAATTATAGGGACAGATTTGGTAATTACTGTGCTATACGTTATAAACGTTACATGGAGAATGTTGAAGCAAGTATAAAAAATAATGTTAAATATTTTTGGAAATATGTATCTACACGCAAAAGCCGTAAACAATTTCCTAGCAGTGCTTACTACCGTAATAATGATGCATGTGAACCGTCTGCCATATGTAACTTATTCTCTAATTACTTTTTTTCGGTTTTTGAACCTTCCGCGGTTTGTGATAATTTTGACTTATCTAACGTAAACCTATCAGTGGAACATAAATCTGACATCAATTTATTTGATATTCATTTATCTATAGAACAAGTTAGATGCGAACTCAATAAATTAGATGTTACTAAAGGTGCTGGAGTGGATAACTTACCCCCATTTTTTCTTAAGAACACGGCACCATCAATATCATTACCGGTACAAATTCTTTTCAACTTAAGTTTGCGGGAAGGTATATGCCCTAGAATATGGAAAACTGCTCGCGTCGTTCCCATACATAAAGATGGTGATAAGAAAAACGTCGAAAATTATCGACCAATATCTATACTGCCTGTTCTGTCGAAACTTCTTGAAAGACTAGTTCATACAGCTATTTACCCTAAATTGCACACAATAATCATCCCTCAACAACATGGTTTTGTCCGTAGACGATCTACCACAACCAATATGCTTGTATATATAACCGACCTTTTTGATAACATTTTTTTTTTATTGAATTAAGGTAGCAAACGAGCATGCAGCACCACCCTTCCGCTGCCGCCCATGGCAATTGTGACCGACTTAGAACAAGACCCAATTTAGGGACTAGGGTGGTTAGTAGTTAGTATATACAGATTTCCGTAAAGCATTTGACAGAGTAGATCATAAAATATTATTAGAAAAAATTGCCTACAATGGAATACGTGGTAATTTATGGCGATGGTTTAAATCTTACATAACTAACCGCTCTCAACAAGTAGTCATAAATGGTTTTTAATCTAACATGGTTACTATTACTTCTGGTGTCCCTCAGGGTTCTATTTTAGGACCCTTACTTTTTAATTTGTATATTAATGACATAGGTCAATGTTTTCATCACTGTCGGTATTTATTATATGCAGATGACCTTAAAATCTATAACACTGTAAATGATTACGCTGACCATCGAAACTTGCAGCTTGATCTCGACCGTCTATCATCTTACTGTAGTCGTAATAAACTTATGTTAAATATTAATAAATGTAAAACAATTACCTTCACTCGTAAAAGAATTTTTAGTAATTATTCGTATCAGCTCTGCAATGCCACTATCGAAAGAGTACAAATCATAAAAGATCTCGGAATTAATTTAGATAGCAAACTTACTTTTGACATACATATTGAGCAAATCACAGCTAAAGCCTTCAAATTATACAAATTTGTAATACGTTCCTCTCATAATTTTAAAAATGTATCTACCTACTTATATTTATACAAAACACTAATCCGCCCACAAATAGAATATGCAGTTACTGTATGGGATCCCTTCTACGTCTGTTATCAAAATTGTTTGGAAAATATTCAGAAGAAATTCTTGCGCTGTATGCACTTTAAATCTCATCATGTATACTTAGACTATCCGCAATTATTAAAATTGTATTCACTTCTGGATTTAAAGCAACGACGATTGTTCCTTGATGTAAGTTTCTTGTTTGATCTCTGTAATAACCGCTATGACTGTTCGGCCTTAGTCGACAGGTTACACTACCGAGTTCCTACTCGAGCTCTTAACAGGCAATCTCGTATTAACTGCCCCTTTGTTACGCCTACCTGTCGTACTAACGCTGGACTACGCTCACCATTATGTCGTGTAACACAGTCATATAATTCTAAATTCAGTTCAGTTGATATATATAATTTATCTAAATTCAAGTTTAAATGTCAAATCATAAAATTGCTCCAAGAAACTGTTTAGACTTTCTCTTCGAATTTATTATTTTATAGTCACATCTCATTAGCTTAATATCATTATTCTGATTTTTATCTGCTTATGGTAGTTTAAATATTCCTCAGCATAATAGATACCTACACCCAAGTATAATTTGATCCCTGAAAAGTATTTGTAAAAGCCAACCTCGATTTGACTTTTTTTTTCTCATTAATTCATGTTTTGTTTTTAGATGACCGTTAGCTAATCTACTCTCAATCTTATCAGTAATACGTGGTCAACGGTGTTGGTTTCACAATTAAATATCTTGTATTTTGTATAATATTTGTTACTTAAGACACATTGTGTTACTGTTTGTTGATCCTAGAAAAATAAATAAATAAATAAATTCAGGTTTCTCTCATAAAAATTTCACTTAGAAAAAACATTTATCATGATTTAAAATTATTAGCAGGTAGAAGGTGGGAGCTACCCTCTTGCTTGGACTTGTCGTATTCTGAAAGGGCTTGAGAGCCAATATCTTCTTTCTTGCCCCCTTCTTTTCTCGTGGTTAACAATGCTTCGGCTGCCTGTATAGCTAAAGTCTGATAACCATCGATGACAATGACCACTTACCATCCGATAGGTCGTCCATTGCTTCATCAGTTCAATTTTAATCTTCTTTAGTATAGCATGAAATTTTTTAACGTTCGTTTTGGTAAATCCGATAGTTGACAACTTTGTTCATTACTTTCCATAATAATCATTTTTGTATGTATCTTGTATGTATCAGAAATTCAATTTCCTTGTGAAAATTTAAATCCATTTGATTGGTACGGCTTGATTTCATTAATGGCTCACTACAAAGCACGTATCTCCTCAAAAATGTCAAAGTTTTTATAGGTGGTAGCGAATGGCTGTATAATCGTTTGCTACCTCAATTCCATACAGGGTGTAAGGGAACTGCTCACGAATATTAAAGCAGGAGATGGTGATGATGATACCTTTGATGATCAGTGAGAAAAAAAATCGATTTGGATGAAAAAAAAATGAAAAATTTTTAACGTTTTTTTCGCCTTTTTCATGTTTTATCATCTTAGTAAAGCTAAACGAAACGATAATTTCATAAAAAAACATCACTTTTTTTTTAAAAGAAAAACCAGCAATGTATAAAATAGATCGCGCGCAGTCGCTCGCGGTTCAATGACCCGCGCCTTCCCACCTCCCGCGCCGCGCCGTCGCGCCTCGCTATACCTAGCCTACTCCTAAACGCCGTAATAACCTATTATTTTACTACCTACTATGAAAAATGAATAAATGAATTTTTAACATGTACAACAACCAGCATTTTCATCCAATGTGTAGGTCGGTATGTTTATTATTTCTAGGGATTACGTTATGTACCTTTTTAAACCAATAAATTCAGTAATAAGTTATTTAAAAAAGGTATAAAATAGCTTACCAATCTAAATCCTCCGCGGTCTTATGAGATGCGGCTCAAAATGTGCTCCGTTCATTTCGAGGCAGACTTGGGCTCGGCGTTTTGTTTCCTCATGCAGACGGGGCATCAGCGTGGGGTCTTCGACACAGCTCGTCCTGAGTTTGTCAAAGACACTTATTATTCTTTGGCGCATGTCGTTAGCGCTTTCACATTCCCGATTAAAAACTCTTTCTTTTACATAGCCCCATAAAAAAAAGTCTAAAGGGGTCAGATCAGGCGAGCGCGGTGGCCATGCGTGTGGTCCTAGTCTGCCGATCCAGCGATCATCAAATAGTTCGGTGAGGCGCTCTCTGACCGATCTTATGACATGTGGAGGTGCGCCATCATGCTGGAACCAAGTTCGGCGATATTCAGCCAACGACAGATTGTCTAAAATATCCACCAACTGTTCGTTTATAAATTCTAAGTATCGCTGCCCGTCGAGTCGTCGTGGAAGAAAGACTGGTCCTAGTATGCGATCCTTAAATACACCTGCCCATACGTTAACCGACCATCGGGTCTGGTGCCCAGTTTGTAGAACAGCGCGCGGGTTTACCTCAGAATACACGTGTGTATTTCTTCGGTTCCACATTCCATTTCTGGTAAATGTTGATTCGTCCGTCCAGATGACATTCGAAATGAAACCAGGCACACGTTGCTGCTGGTCTAATAACCATCGGCAGAAAACTCGCCGGCGCTCGTAGTCGACTGGTACTAAAGCTTGCACTTTATGCACTTTGTATGGACGGATTCGATAACGCTTTAATACTTTGTGGACTGTCCAGTGTGACACCGTTGTTCCATCCTGACGCCTTAACAATTTGGCGATACTTCTTGTACCCAGGTTTGGATTACGGCGAACAACATCTAAAATGGCCTCCACGGGCTGAACAGCGACTTGACTTCCACCTCCTCTTGCTACTGGAGCAATTGGCCGATTTTCCAAGACTCGCTGGAATGCTGCCGTTATCAGGCGAGAGTCAGCCGGATGTCGGGCGGTCGGGAATCTCTCTCGGTAAATGCGTAATGCACGTGAAGCATTTCCACGAGCTTCTCCAAGGCACATTAACATGTTGCCGTATTCACGAGCACTATAAACGAACGCGTTAGGCATTATTTTAAACAAAACTACAAACAAAACAAAACAAACTTAACAAGAATCAACAACAAACTTAACAAAAACGTAATATCAACAAAAATTAACAAATCTTATTTTCGCTCACGCGCGTATGGCGGTCAACACGGAACTGACTGTGGTTTTTAACTTTTAAGGTAATATCCAAAATAATTATCACTCCGTCAAAGAAATGCTAGGGTTGCAACGATATATCGAAAATGGATAATATGGATAATATCGATATTTATCGATATTTGCGCTATAACGATACGATAATATCGATATCATATCCGAAGAAAAAAATCGATAATTCACGACCTTAGATAAGGCTGTTTGGGCTTCGAACATTAGCCTTTTCTTACATAAACAAATAAAAAACATCCTCCACTTGTTTTATTTCTCTATTTTCTTTGGCTGTATGGGCTTAGCCCCTTTGCCTGTCCGTAAGGACTAATGAAACAAAAGAGTCTCTATGAACTTCATATTTTTTTATTTAAATTTAAATAAATTCGATATTATCGACCAAAATATCGATATTATCAACTATCGAAAATTTCATTGCCTCGATATAATTATCGATATTTTTATCGATATTACAACAACCTTGCATCCCTAAAAAATACCGTCAAAGGAATAGGTACTATTCCTATTCCATAGACCGATAAATCGATACGATATTCTTAACTTTTATTTTATAAGCTTTATTTATCTGTACTTCTTATTGAATGTAACACTTAATAATTTTGAATCCAAGCTAATTCCATTTGGTATAAAAACACGTTAATAGTAACAAAGTTTTAAAAATGCAACAGTTTAGTATCGCCTATTCAGTCACAAAACTTAAGTGCGAAGTATGAAGCTGCGGCTTATTTTTTACTAAATAATCCAAGGCGGGAATGTTGCGATCCGATGTTTTATTTTGATGACCCGGGACCGGGTCGCGACCTGTCAAATGGGAAACGCTGGACTAGAGTATCAAAAATCTCCGAACATTTATTGTGATTGCCGCCTCTAATTCTTACGTCACCTCTCGCCTGCAATTTTTGTTACAACGAGCGGCACAAGTAAGGGTTCGCTCACAGCGACCGGCCCAAAGAGCATCAGCTCGCATTTTCTGTTCACTCAGACCGGATCGGAGCGGAGCCGCCAAGGAGACAAGACCATGGTACATGGTAGGTACATAGACCGTATGGAAAAGATCTTAAAGTCGAGCGAGCGAGAAAAAGCACTTAATCGGAGCCGATCGGCTCCTCTTTTTATTTCACACCAAACGCGTTCGATCATTCCTCGAGCATCCTGATGACAAAATAGTGCTCGTGCAAAAATAAACCTTAATACAAATATTCAAAACTCTAATTTTCATCGTGATAAAAATCTGCTCTGCTCTCCGAGCAAGTCGATGTGAACGGACCCTAAACGTTCATAAGCTGTCGGCTTCGTTTGGCGGTCGGCGTGTCGGCTTGTTTGTCGGCTTGTCGGCTTCTTTGTCGGCTTGTCGGCTTCGGTCTTTGGCAGGTGCAGCCCGACGGCGGCGGTGATAACTTATTACGTTATTACTAAATTGCTTTAAAAATGTACATAACTTAATACCTAAAATAATAAAAATACGGACGTACACATACATGGATGAAAAAGCTTGTTGTTGTACATGTTGTTGTAGCGGTGATAGCCTAGTGGTTAAGAATTCGGCTTCCTATTCGGAGGGTCCGGGTTCAAATACAGGGCACGCACCTCAGACTTTTCGGAGTTATGTGCGTTTTAAGCATTTATGTCACTCGCTACAAACGGTGAAGGAAAACATCGTGAGGAAACCTGCATGCCGGAGAGTTCGCAAAACTCAAAGGTGTGTGAAGTTTGCTAATCCGCACTTGGCCAGCGTGGTGGACTATGGTTTTAACCTTCTCATTTTGAGAAGAGACCCGTGCTCAATAGTGGGCCATGATGGGTTAAGATGATGATGTACATGTTAAAAATTTATTTGACATCCCGGACGGCGCAATGGTTAACACGCCGGATCGCTGTTCAGAGGGGTTCTGTTTACTGGGTTCGATTTCCAGCGAGGCGGAGATTTGAATGATGAGTTTGAATTTCCGTTCTTGGTCTGGGTGTGTGTCCTTGTCTTGTGTGTTGTCCATGGCACCCACGACACAGGGAATCCTAGTTTGGGGCTATGAGTGTAAAGCGTTATTTATTTATTTACAGTAGGTAGTATACGGCGTTTAGGAGTAGGCTAGGTTAGGTTAGGTTAGGTTAGGTTAGGTTAGGTTAGGTTAGGTTAGGTTAGGTTAGGTTAGGTTTGGGGCTATGAGTGTAAAGCGTTATTTATTTATTTACAGTAGGTAGTATACGGCGTTTAGGAGTAGGCTAGGTATAGCGAGGCGCGACGGCGCGGCGCGGAAGGTGGGAAGGCGCGGGTCATTGAACCGCGAGCGACTGCGCGCGATCTATTTTATACATTGCTGGTTTTTCTTTAAAAAAAAAAGTGATGTTTTTTTTATGAAATTATCGTTTCGTTTAGCTTTACTAAGATGATAAAACATGAAAAAGGCGAAAAAAACTTTAAAAAATTTTCATTTTTTTTTCATCCAAATCGATTTTTTTTCTCACTGATCATCAAAGGTATCATCATCACCATCTCCTGCTTTAATATTCGTGAGCAGTTCCCTTACACCCTGTATAGACTGTGAATTTGAGATCTGCATCCATAGGATTAATTCATCAGAAATCTACGCTAGAGAAATATATAAGTCCTGCCATGAATACCAGAACTATAATGGAAGTGTCCGCATCGATGCCGGATATTAAAATGATAATCTTCTTTGCATATCAGCTGGAGATTAAATTTATTAACTGTATCTGCGCTGAATGAACAAATACTTTTATATTTGCATTGGACACCTGAATGTTCCGGATACTTCAATGGGACATATCTTTTGGAAATCTTTCAGAGTATTATTACTGGGCCAACCTGGAGTATTGAACTCAACCCGGCTTGAGTATTGGTCCTGGCAGAATAGGGTGTATTATAAGGATTATATCAATCAGGTAGGCCCGCAACTTCGTTTGCCCGTGGAACATTTAACCGTGCAAAACCCGATCCATCGGGAATTTCGGCGTATGGAGTATCCTTGAGGACTAAGCATCGTCTAAACAAGTGCTAGTACTATTCCAAACGCAGGAAGCATTTTCTCCGATGTCAATTCGATTGACATTTGCATGGATTTCAATTCGATTCACAATCAATATTCGCACTTTCTAGTCTTTCTACCTAACCGGTAGAGGGCATTGCCCGGATCATCTGGCAATATGTAATTCTGTCCCATAATGAAGGGTCCGTTGTGTTATTATGTTCAATACGTGATCAATTATCCTTTGAAATCAATCCCTGGTATATCTTGATGACATTGATATATCGGGAACGTATTGACGATAAGTTTTAGATAGAGATACGTGATGTGAATAAAATACTTTGTGTGACCTTTATATTGAATGCTGCTTAAGGAATCATACATGAAGTGTTCATAGGCTTAGATCCTAACTTTTTAATGGGCGCGGTCAATAGTTTGGAAGTTAATGGCAAAATTTCTTGAGACGCTCTGTGCACTTTTGAAACATGGGTTGGCCATGATCTTCTCCGTCTATCCGCTTCGAAATAGTGTGGTGGAGAATGTTCTGAGCGTCCACAATGATTAGGAGAGACCCGTGCTCAGTAGTTGGCCATGAAAAAGTTGAAACCACACATTTTGTTTTAATCTATTTTAATTTAATCTAATCTATATCTCGGAGACACTAGTCAGGATGGTGGTATAATGCTCCGATCATCAGGTTGTAAGGTGTAAAATAAAACACAGTGGGCGTTCAAATGTCTTGTTAATGATTTGAATTAGGTTTCAGGTTACACAGTTCGATTTAAATTGATTAAAGCTTTTAGGTTATGTTAAAACGTGGTACGACTGAAATACACTTAGAGAAACGTTACGCCGTCGGGCATAGGTACAACGCAGTATAGGATTTTTATTACAAAGTACACTAGTTAACTTAATGCGACCGTTCAGTTCGACGTCTCTCGATAAGTTAGAAAAATAGACTAGATTGAGTGGCCTTTTATAACACATGTCCAAACAGAAAACACATAAGTGGCTCTACTGTGCTCAACTGAAAGTCAGTATAACAACTAGATTAATTTCTGCACACGGAAATAAAATAGAATAAAACTTTTATTTACTTTGATTTTAATCTAATTTAATTTCCGTCTCCGACACGGCCATTCTGACAACGTCACACGTCCTCGTGTGATGGCTTTTGATTTAGGTTACAACAAAGCTCTAATTTTATTTTATTCAGCAAAAGCTACTAATTTTAAACGAGACTACTAATTTAATTTGAACAACAAGTTTTTAGATTACTTAAAATTTATTTGATTGAACGCCAAGTATTTTGTTTTAATTCTGTTTTTTTTTTTTTTTTTTAATTTTTTTTTAACCCTAACTAACTACACTCCCGCCGCGCCGTTTCCGGTGTCGCTATGGAGAAGAAGACGGCTAAACAAACTCCATAACATGACAACTGTTTAGAGCATGTTTAGAGCAAAATTACCAAATTTATTATTAACGCGGGTTTGTTTTTAACTTTTAACGCAATACGTCGTCGTACAATCGTCGTAAAACTGGATGACTCGATCAGCTGTGGTGCCGGAATTTACCTGTAACAATAAACACAAACGAAAGTATCTCTTATAGCTCGGCCCTTCCTGACCTAAGTGGGCAGGGAATAAAAACAACTTTATCAAAGTCATTTTGTGTAAATATCGATTGGTGATTACTCTGTAAGTGCGATTTTTTTTTTTAATTGCGATTGATGATTTGTTAGAAGTGTGATTATTTCATTTTTGTTTTGTTAATTTTTTTTTTTCTTTTACTTTTTTTTACTTTTTACTTTTTACTTTGTAGTTTTTAGTTTTTTTTAGTTTTACTTTTTACTTTTTAGTTCCGCTTAAGTAGCGTCATCGCTTAACCAGCGGCATCACTTAACCAGCGGCATCGCTTAACCAGCGGCATCACTTAACCAGCGGCATCGCTTAACCAGCGGCATCACTTAACCAGCGGCATCGCTTAACCAGCGGCATCACTTAACCAGCGGCATCGCTTAACCAGCGGCATCACTTAACCAGCGGCATCGCTTAACCAGCGGATTTTTTTTTTTTTTTTTTTTTTTATTTCGATTTTTTTTGTTGTTTCTCCAAATCAACTCTCCGTAAAAGGGAAATAAACAATGTCTACATTACACTTTTCGTAGTCTGTCTAGTGAGTACTGTCTAGTCTGGGACTGAATGTTTTTAAAGAGTAATTATTACCCATGACCCAAAAGTGATTTTGAATACTCAAGTTGGCCTTTTAAGAGAAGTTGGTTAAGCTGTTATTTTCTCAAAATCCTGTATACGGTGGATGTGCTTTCACATTAAAGTAACATAACCGTTCAAATACAATTTCAAAAGCTCCATTCGATAAGTTGACCGAAAACTAAATCTCTCAAAAATAGACTTTTATCAAGTGAACTACGTCTCGAAAAGAAAAGTTTTAATTTACTACTTCTTTAAGCTATCACAAAATAAATATGAACGATACAGATCACCTGCTTCGCTGCGTCCGATCTGCGGCTGCCAGTTGCCAGAGCTTCCTCCTTCAATGTCACACGAATGAACTCCAGGAAGCCCACGAGTGCAGGCACGCAGCCGTCGATTCGGCTCCAGACAACACATGTGTAACCTGCGTGTGCTGCTGCCGCCTGTGCATCCTCGAAAACTTATCTGAAAACAGAACGCTGCACATTGCATCGTCACATGTGAGATTACTTTTAAACTTTCACTTTTCACAAAGTAAATTAAAACCAATCGAAGTGTGCTGCACTTGTAATTAAAATAATTGGGGAACTGATTGTATCCAACTGCTACTTTAATTAAAAATTTCAGTGAACTTCCACAACTGCTATTAATTAATTAATTTTTTTAGGATATAGAAAATGACGAACGACAAATTTTACAGAACCTTCGATATCTTAATTGTTATCTTTTGTCACATTTCACTAATTACAAGACACAACAAAAGGTCATTTTCACAAGGAACGAAATAAAATGGAAGTTATAAAACTGCAACACCCGATGTAACCAAATAAAACTTTGTCATACCAAAAACGCCGTTTCACTTTAAAATGACTCGAGTTACGTTACATTTCGATTCGCAAATTCACTTTTTATATCACAACACTTCAAATGATACTTGGCCCTTGAGCATCTTAGCAATCCAACCACAAATCTACCCACATTAAATTTCAACAAAGTGATCGCATAATAATAGTGTGTTCCGATGTTATAATACTTGGTTAAATTACACTAAAATCAAAGGTTGTAACTTTCCCTTCATAATAAAAACAGAGGTCATAATAAAAACGATTTCTTTTGTTTTTTTTCAGCGATTAACATCAAAATAAGATTACAATGAGGAGCGACTTGTTTTAATTACGGAGCTACGTTAAATGATTTTATCACCGGAAATCGATGTCTTTATTTTCACTCACGTTTATCAAACAAACTACACACACACAACATAGTTTACACAAAAATTAAAATTTAAGCAATGAAATTGTATCACCTCAGACGTAATGGAATAAAAATAATGCCATACCCATACTCGCTGTGTTACTTAGCTTTACCAAAATTCGACGCCACATTCCATCCATGCCATGTGAGATGTAATGGTACATGGCAACTCGCTTGCCATTTATGAATCCAGTTCTCATCTGAAAATTGCAACCTGTAAACCTGAAAACTGTACTTGAAAACCCACAGTGAGTCCTTTATCCCAACTTCTGATCTCGGAGACACTAGTCAGGATGGTGGTATAATGCTCCGATCATCAGGTTGTAAGGTGTAAAATAAAACACAGTGGGCGTTCAAATGTCTTGTTAATGATTTGAATTAGGTTTCAGGTTACACAGTTCGATTTAAATTGATTAAAGC
Organism: Hesperia comma; assembly: GCA_905404135.1. Taxonomy (NCBI): domain Eukaryota; kingdom Metazoa; phylum Arthropoda; class Insecta; order Lepidoptera; family Hesperiidae; genus Hesperia; species Hesperia comma. The sequence goes on from FR990013.1 coordinate 4,644,019, forward strand.
TTTTAGGTTATGTTAAAACGTGGTACGACTGAAATACACTTAGAGAAACGTTACGCCGTCGGGCATAGGTACAACGCAGTATAGGATTTTTATTACAAAGTACACTAGTTAACTTAATGCGACCGTTCAGTTCGACGTCTCTCGATAAGTTAGAAAAATAGACTAGATTGAGTGGCCTTTTATAACACATGTCCAAACAGAAAACACATAGGTGGCTCTACTGTGCTCAACTGAAAGTCAGTATAACAACTAGATTAATTTCTGCACACGGAAATAAAATAGAATAAAACTTTTATTTACTTTGATTTTAATCTAATTTAATTTCCGTCTCCGACATATATAATAAGAGCGTAGAAAAGTCGTGTCTGCTTTTTTACGAAATTGACAAAACAAAATATATAGGGGGGTTCAGAAAAATTACTGGAACATGAATCTAAAAATAAAAAAAAAAAAAAAAAAAAGTTTGTTTGTCTGTTTGCGCGCGCTAATCTCCGGATCGGCTGAACGGATTTTTATGGGACTTTCACTAAAAGATAGCGGAGATTCCTGAGCAACATTTAGGCTATTTTTTTTATCCCGGAATTCCCGCGGGATCAGGATTGACGTGGAAAAAACTCCTATGCCCGAAGGCGCGGGCTTAAATTTTTATGGGACTTTCACTGGGAGATAAAGGTGGTTCTGGAGCAATATATAAGCTACTTTTTATCCCGGAATTTCCGCGGGATCAGGATTCACGTGGGAAGAACTCCTATGCACCAAGTCGCAAGTTAAATTTTTCTGGGACTTTCACTGAGAGATAGAAGAAGTTGTGAAGGAACATATAGGCTACTTTTTATCCCGGAATGCCCGCGGGATAAGGATTCACGCGAGAAAACTTCTATGTGTGATGTCATGGGCTTAGATTTTTATGGGACTTTCACTGGCAGATAGAGGAAGTCGTGACGTAACATATAGGCTACTTTTTATCCCGGAATTCCTGCAGGATCAGGATTCACGCAGGAAAATCTCAAATGCGCGAAGTTGCGGGCTTAGATTTTTATAGGACTTTCACTGGGAGATAGAGGAAGTTGTGAAGTAACATATAGGCTACTTTTTATCCCGAAATTCCCGCGGGATCAGGATTCACGTGGGAAGAACTCCTATGCACCGAGTCGCAAGTTTAGATTTTTATGGGACTTTCACTGGGAGATAGAGGGAGTTATGAAGTAACATATAGGCTACGTTCTATCCCGGAATTCCCGCGGGATCAAGATTCACGCGGAAAAACTCCTATGCGCGAAGTCATGGGCTTAGATTTTTATGCGACTTTCACTAGGAGATAGAGGAAGTTGTGAAGTAACATATAGGCTACTTTTTTTATCCCGGAATGCTCGCGGGATAAGGATTCACGCGAGAAAATGCGAAAATTCTATGCATGATGTCATGGGTTTAGATTTTAATATGACTAGACAGATACTGAGATAGAGGAAGTTGTGGAGCAATGTACAGGCTACTTTTTATCCCGGAATTCCCGCAGGATCAGGATTCACGCAGAAAAAACTCCTTTGCGCGAAGTCGTGGGCTAAAATTTTGATGAGACTTTGACTGGGAGATACAGGAAGTTGTGGAGCAATGTACAGGCTAATTTTTATCCCGGAATTCCCGCAGGATCAGGATTCACGCAGGAAAATCTCAAATGCGCGAAGTTGCGGGCTTAGATTTTTATGGGACTTTCACTGGGAGATAGAGGAAGTTGTGAAGTAATATATAGGCTACTTTTTATCCCGGAATTCCTGCGGGATAAGGATTCATGCGGAAAGAACTCCTTTGCGCGAAGGCGCGAGTTTACATTTTTATGGGACTTTGTCTGGGAGGTAGAGGAGGTTCTGGAGCAACATATAGGCTACTTTTTATTCCGGAATTCCCGCGGGATCACGATTCACGTGGGAAAAATTCCTATGCGCCAAGTCGTCGGCTTAGATTTGTAAGGGACTTTCACTCGGAGATAGAGAAATTTGTAGAGCAATGTCCAGGCTACTTTTTATCTCAGAATTCCCGCAGGATCAGGATTCACGCGGGAAAAACTTATAAGCGGGAATGAGGGCGCGGGTTCAGATGTTTATGGGACTTTCAATGGGAGGTAGAGGAGGTTATGGAGCATTATATAGGCTACTTTTTGTAACTTCTCGCGGGATCGGGATTTACGCGGGAAAAACTTCTATGAGCGAATGAAGTTGCGGGCTTCCTATATATTTATATCTATGTGTCTATATCCACAGATCTACACATTGACAAGTACAAATTAAATTAAAAATTTTGAAAAAATCTACGACGGTTAAAATGTAATTGAAAAATGATAACAACTGAAGCGCTTCCTGGTGAGCTGTAACCATAACAATTTTTCGCTTCTTTATGTTTTGGCACTCGAATGAAAAACTACTAATAAAGTTTAAAAATATTTTTTTTAATAGATATCATGGTTAAACTCATGGACTCCACTGCTTGAACTTTAAAATAAAAAAACCTCTGCATTTATATCTTAGTCTTTTTATCGATATTATTTTCATCTACAGAACAGATTTTGTATGGTGTGATTAAAATATAGTAAAAATCAACTTCTCTTATGTGTGGAATAATATACTATAATCCACTATAATTTATCTTAGAAATCTCGCGGGGTCGGGATTCACGCAGAAAAATCTTTGTGACACACCGAGTTCCACGCGGGCGGAGCCGCGGGCACAGCTAGTTCTTAATAAAAATGAACTTTTAGCTTTTATTCTGTGGTTACACAGGCCTAGCCAATAGACAAGATAGAAAGGGATTGCTATAAGACAAGATAGATGTATTTTGAATCCAAAATCTTAGGTAGGCATAAAGCTTTCATTTTATGTGTTGAACGAACCCCATATAAATTTACAAAGAAAGCAGAGCTATCAGAAAACAGTGGAAACTAATAGTTGAAAGTACCACAACTCTCCTATGATGACCACTGCTTTGCCAAGAGCGTAACGGCGAAGAAAATAATGGTTTCATTAAGTCTTCCAGTCCACAAACCAATTTTGAATTGAATGGTGGAACATAACAGTGAAATTTATTTTGCCACGCTCAACAAACCCAAAAAACTTCACTATACGGCCGAAATATAAAGGCCGCATATGTATTTATATATGTATGTATTTATATATAGGTATATATTTATAGGTTTTTATATTATATTTTTATTCTTGTAGGTATATTATAATATTTTTTATTTATTTTTGTGTTTGGCTATATATGTATATAAAAGTATAATTATATCGTATCAAATTGTTATTTATAATATGGTTTCTTGTTCTCTTTAATTAATTTTAAATTTCATTGTTATTTTTAACACCTGCCATCTGCCTTTTCCACATCCACCCAGGGCTGACTGGCAGAGAATGCCCTTAGGCATTAAGTTTTGCCCTTGTATACCTTATTGTAAGGTGTTACAAAATATATAAATAAATAAATAAAATAAATAAATAAATTCAACAGAGGCTATTTTCTTTGATCGACCAAACGTGAAAGTTAGCGAAGCTAACCAGATCCACTTTAAGAAGTAAACTTGGCCTAGGCCAAGGACACACGCGAATATATTTATATACCTACTCAAATGTTAATTTGGCGTGTAGTATCCTTGATCTAAATAATTAATTAGACAACGACATAAATATTACTTATACCTATAAATAAAAATTGTAAATATTGTCCCGCAATATTATTTGATTTTTATCAAGTTTAGGTGGCATACCAAAATAAAAATATAAATATATAAACGCTAACACACTCATATACCCCCGCAGTAGGTTACCAGGTAAGTACCTGTGTCGCGGGTGGCATGGACTACACATATAACACATCACAATTACACCCATGACCCGAGTACAAATATTTGTCTGCCACATAAATATCTGCCCCGGCCGGGAATCGAACCCGGGACCCCTCGCGTCGCAGGCAGGGTCGCTACCAACTAGGCTACAGGGTCGTCAAAATTAAACGGACCAACACCATTCTCTAAGGTAGATTTTCAGCAAAATAACTACCAAAATAGCATCAAACATTCAGTAGTTTTTGCGTGAAGTCCCGACAAACTTACAGACGAAAATTGTAAAAATAATATTTTTGGTTTCTACTGCCTATGAATCCTTACTAATATCCTTACTATCCTTACTAATATTATAAATGTGAAAGTGTGTTTGTTTGTTTGTTTGTTTGTGACTCTTTCACGTCGCAACATGGCTATTATATGGTATGGTTTATGTGTATGGGGATAGTTAGGAGGGTGGAAAGTGACGTAGGCTACTTTTTACCGCGGAAAAACATCTCATTCCTATGGGAAGATCGATGTTTTGTTAGTTGCTAGATATTTAGTTCCGGATGTTGTTAATAGATGCCGTTAGTAAAATTCATTTGCAAGTTCTGAATCACGCTATCAAATAGTAGATGTAATTTACTTAAATCATAGGCAAATGTTATATCTGATGTTGAGGAAGCTGCCTCTCGCCTACCCTCTACTCGTGCTACACGAACGATATTCCAGCGGAGGGGGGCGCCATGCTCGCACTCTACGCGGACGACGCGGCGTACCTGACCACCTCGATTAAGTCAGGTCACGCCGCCGTTATAATGCAAAGATGCCTCGATGCCCTCCCCAAGTGGCTACACGAGTGGAGGATGGTGATCAACGTAGGGAAGACGCAGGCCATCCAATTCGGAGGAACCATGATGCGCGACCCCACTCTAAAGCTCCTCAACCAAGACATTGCCTGGACAAGACAGGCCAAGTACCATGGGGTAACCCTGGACTGTTCCCTGACTATGAAGCCCCACGTGACCAACGTCGTAAATCACGCCAAGGCAGCAGCTGTAGCGCTACGTCCAGCGCTCTCCTCGAGTCTCCCGTTGAGGGTCAAACCACCATCTGGAAGACCTACATCCGCCCCAGACTCACGTACGCGGCCCCAGCCTGGCACGCGCTCCCGAGTGAACCACAACGCAGGCGTCTACGCGTGGTTCAATCGAAGACGCTGCGCCGGCTGGCAGGGGTGCCGTGGTGCGTGAGGAACGCCACCATCCAGCGGGACCTCAGAGCTGAGAGCCTGGACGCCCACGTGGAGGACCTAGCGCAACGGATGTTTGCGCGCGCGGACGCGGCGCGGTTTCTGCACCTGCGGAACCTGGCGCCGCTCCACGCCCGCCCCCCGGACCGTTGGGCACTCCCGCGCGACCTACTGCGCGGGAGCAGCCCGACATGAATCACCTCGGACAAGACCGCAAGCCGCCGTCCGGTCGTAGATCGGCTCCTGCTGGGCTTCCCACCAGCGGGTCTCACCTGGTAGGGCCTGATCGCCCGAGCGGCGTGAAAATCATCATGACTCCCCGGACTAGACACCCATACTCCACATCACCAACTGGACAATCTTCGAGGACCCATACAGGGTCCCAACCCAACGACCGGTCCGTTGTTACGGACCGCGGCAGACACCTCAGTCAGGGGGCCACCGGCCCCGAAACTGAATCCCCACGGCTATGTTAGCCGTGAGTGAAGACAGGACGGATTCTGATGTTGATGTTCCAGTATGTCATATTATAGGCTTATCTTTGGCCGAGATTCCTTCGGGAGCGGGACCTACGCGGCTGTTACCTACGGGTCCCGAAGCGAAGCGCGGGCGGTTCTCTAGTGACCTTCATACATTTTTGACTCAAATATTTCCTATGTCCAGACATAACCAAATAAAAATAAAATTCTCTCCAAAGATGGTTTTTCAAAATTAATAATTTATCCTTTTGATCGCGACTAAAACAGAGAGCATACAGTTTTAATAACAAATTGCTAAAAACTACAATTTGTGGCTGTTCAAAGCTCGATCAATCTAAGCGTCAATTTTTTGACCACTCGAGCGGAAAATTGCGTGCGCATTCCTTTGACCGATAGCTACGTCATATGCATAGACAGCGGAGCGCATCTCAAACATAATCAAATTGTGTGTAATCGTGACTGCATTGTTGATTTAACATCAAATTAAAATACTGTCATTATTACTATCATTATAAATTCAAATTCAAATATTTATTTCTTCGAAGTAGGTTTTACAAACACTTTTCGAACGTCAAACTACGCCATCGCTTCAACAAATCCCTACGGTGAGTCCTATATACCTAATAGGAGAATGTACTTTCATCTACTAGGGCCCATCCCTAGTTATTAACTGTTTAGTTTATTTGATTTTAGGTCTAAATTTGTACATTTGTACATTGTTGTCTAAATGTATGTTTGTTTGATTCCCTTAATCACGTAGAAATTAAAACATATGCTTTATCGTACATACTCAACATGCAATAATATTTCCCATGAACGACTCCCAATCCAAGAAAGTGTCATGACGCAAGACTAAACTTTTCAAGTATATTCCCCACTTATCAGCAGCTCTTATGTATCAGGGGTGGCTCTCGGAAGATTTGTTAGGAACCTACCCGACTTGCCCCAAACTCCCTAGGGCTGTCCTTTTTATTGTGATTTTATTTATTTATTTATTTATTTATTTATTTATATATAAAAACATGTAATTTACAGGCTTAACCTAAAGCACTACATGTTGACACTTAGATATAATCTACAAATATTTACAAAATTTTTGTAACTATCGTTATAAACATCGATATGTGGCATCTTAGTAAGGAGTTGGTTGAGTAGGATCGGTGCCGCGCAGCGCGGCGCGGCTGCGGTGCGGCGCGCTCGCACCGGGCGCTCCGCCAACAGTCGGCAGGTGCCCCTGCCGCCATACCCACCGCGCAAAAGCCGTATAGGCACCTCAAATCCACAGTTCTCAAGAGCTGATGGATTATCTATTTTGTTGTTCAGCAATAGATAGTAGTGCACCATTAGAAACAACTTCCTTCTCAATTCTAAGGTGTCCAGACCGGTCATACCCGTTATAAAGAGCGATGGATAGAGAAATGGATAGTAACCGTACATGCTTTTATACAGATACCGCCCAAACTTTTTTTGCACTTTCTCCATCATAAGGCAATACTTTTTTTCAGGAGGATCAAAGACAATGGCGCTGTATTCTAACCTACTACGTACATAGGCTTTGAATAAAATCAAGGCTATGGTAGGATTATTATTAAAGTTAGTAGCAGTTCTTATAACGAACCCTAACATTTTGTGAGCTTTTGCACAAAGTTCATTAATGTGATCCTTAAAATTAAGTTCCGTATCGAGATTTAAACCCAAATCACGTATGTTATATACTCGATCAAGCGGGGTGTCATAAAATAAATAAGTGTGACGTAAAGGTAAGCGTGATCTCGAAAAAGTGATTACTTTGCATTTGTCAACGTTTAATAGAAGTTTATTGTCAATGCTCCACTTTGCAACCTTGTGGATGTCACTTTGCAGCGCAATACAGTCTGTGTAATCTTTAATTGGATGGTATAGTTTAAGATCATCTGCAAACATTAAGCATTTAGCCGTGCCAAGAACGTCGGGCAAATCATTAATCATTATCAAAAATAATGACGGTCCCAGCGTACTCCCTTGACTTAAACCTGACCGTGTATAATAAATGTGAGATCTGTAATTACACAATTTGACATACTGCTTACGATTTCTCAAGTACGACGCAAAAAAAGCTAATAATTTTGGTGAAAATCCAAATCGCATGAGTTTGTTAAGGAGTATATCATTGTCTATTCGGTCAAATGCTTTCTGGAAATCTAAGTATGCTGCATCTATTTGCTGCCCAGAGTCCATACTTTGAGTCACATCATCGACAAAATTCATAAGGTTAGTTGTGGTTGAGCGGCTGGGTCGAAAGCCATGTTGACTGTCATGGAGTTGTAGCCTAATATGTTGCTTGATGCGATTGTTTAAAACGCCTTCAAACAATTTACTAAAAGTCGATAGTACTGCTATCGGCCTGTAATTCGTTATATTATTTGTATCACTACCATTTTTGGGAATTGGTGTTACCCTCGAAATTTTCCATTTATCTGGATACGTGGAGGTTGTTAGACATAAATTAAAAATATGCAATAATGGCTGTTCAAATATATCAAGGCAATCTTTTGCAATATAAGGAGGTATACCATCAGGTCCAGGAGGTGATTGGTCTTTTAAGCATTTCACTACTTTATGTAACTCTATAGAAGTAACTTGATCGATATATATAGTCGGCATATTAATTGATTGGTCAACTGCACCACTGTCTAGAATAGGTACTTCATTAAGAAATACTGAACTAAAGAATTCAGCAAACGCGTTGACCGCCTCTTGGCCGGTGACCTCCTTATCGCCCTGTGTATATGTGTTATTGCTTTTTTTATGACCTCGTAGATTTTTTACATAACGCCAAAGCGCACTTGGATTTTTTTTAATGCAATATTCCATAGATTTCATGTAACTCTGATACGCTTCATCGATCATGTATTTAACTTTAGCTCTATAAAATTTAAATAGTTCTGAATTAAATTCTTTACCTTCAATTTTAAACCTTTTGTGATGAAAATATTTGTATTGAATGTTGCGTATGATATCCGGTGTATACCAAGTGGGATATAAATAGCGCCCAGTCTGCAAAGGACGCCTTTTGAGAGGGACATAACTACTAATATAGTGTTTTAATATGTTATAAAATGTCTCAACTGCTTCGTTAACCTCGTAACTGTCAGTAACCGCTGTCCAATCTACATTTTGTAAAGTTGTGTATAAATTATGAAGGTCCGCCTTCCGAAAATTCCACTCGGGTTCCGCAAGTTCATTATAATAGTCTGACGAATGCACGTGCGATAATTGTGGCCCACGTTTGCCTCGTGGTAAGCAGAGTAGGACCTCAAGCGGGGGATGGTAAGAGTCAGGGGGCACCAACGGCTCGACGTCTCCACTAACTTTGACACGATCGCTACTCAATCCACTCAGAACCAGATCCAACATACCGTTATATATATTATAGACAGAATTGTGTTGTTTAAAATTACAAAATTTTAAAAATAAACAAAATTGATTTCTGATATTTTCAGAACAAGAGTTCAAATTAAAATCCCCAACTATTATTGTTTCAAGTAAAGAGAACTTTGAAACAACATTTTCTAAAACAGTTAATATGCCAACGTATTGATCGTCCTTATAACTGGGCGGAATGTAAACATTACAACACAGGAATTTTACATTCTTATAAGTAATAATAGCACACACAAGTTCTTTATCGGGTGTTAAACCGTCAATATCATAAATTCGACGAGCCCGGTAGGGGGCTCGGACAGCGAGGAGCACACCCCCCCATCCTACATCATTACAGCGATCCTGGCGAAGCACTGTATACCCGTCAGGAAATAGCTCAAAATCACTAACAGAACTTGTAAGAAACGTCTCAGTCACTGCAATAACGTCCGCACAACTACATAAAACTGCATTTCTAAATAAAACCGTTCGACTTCGTAAACCGCGAACATTTTGGTACATTATATACATATAACGCGAAGATGGATAAAAGTTAGTCGTTTTTGTCTGTCCTTCTCCCTCTTCTTTGAAACCATTCATTAAACTCTGTGTTTGGCGGCCAGCTAGACGCCTTCATGAAGAATTCAAACGCACTCTCAGGTACAGTTATTACAAATGAGGAATAATTCGAATGTTTCAACTCGAGTTTTTCCACTAGATATGGCGTATCCGTTGGTCTACGTTTTAACATGTAGGTCTGGACATTATCCGGCGTAGTATCATAACGCAGAGACCAAACATGAATGCGTCTCAGTCTCTCAACCGATGCCAGTTCGGAATCTATTTCGCCGGTGCCACGAATAACTGGACGTTTGTACTTGCGACGGCGTTGCGTTATCCATTGACCGTTTTGCTGGTCGACGACGGCGAGACCATCTTGATCATCGCGCGATGTAGTCTCGATTGTAGTAGTAGGTCGCGAGACGGTGTCGGACACAGTTACCTTAGGCGCATTAGTCGTACCGCTCGGGAGCGCCGGCGCATCATCGGTGACCATTCTCGCTCGCTGACGTCGCGTCATAACTGCCTCAACCTTTTTAGTTCGTTGTTCGGGAATCATCGCAGTATCTGACGACGGACATTTGTTGCGAGGTACATTGGTTGTTTTACATGTACCCTCCGCGATAGATTGTTGTTTCTGGCCTTCCGCTTGATTTAGCTTATCGATTTTCGATTCTAAAGACCGCACCATGTCAGTCAGTGAGTTTATTTTAAGCTCTAATGGTAGAAGTAAACTTTGCATTACTTTGAGCACTTCACTAGACACTGATTTTTCCATATTTGGACACTTTAAGAATTTAATAACAAGAGATCTCACTACTACGTGTTAACGGCTCGACGCGCGGACATGTAACTAGGGATGGGCCCTAGTAGATGAAAGTACATTCTCCTATTAGGTATATAGGACTCACCGTAGGGATTTGTTGAAGCGATGGCGTAGTTTGACGTTCGAAAAGTGTTTGTAAAACCTACTTCGAAGAAATAAATATTTGAATTTGAATTTATAATGATAGTAATAATGACAGTATTTTAATTTGATGTTAAATCAACAATGCAGTCACGATTACACACAATTTGATTATGTTTGAGATGCGCTCCGCTGTCTATGCATATGACGTAGCTATCGGTCAAAGGAATGCGCACGCAATTTTCCGCTCGAGTGGTCAAAAAATTGACGCTTAGATTGATCGAGCTTTGAACAGCCACAAATTGTAGTTTTTAGCAATTTGTTATTAAAACTGTATGCTCTCTGTTTTAGTCGCGATCAAAAGGATAAATTATTAATTTTGAAAAACCATCTTTGGAGAGAATTTTATTTTTATTTGGTTATGTCTGGACATAGGAAATATTTGAGTCAAAAATGTATGAAGGTCACTAGAGAACCGCCCGCGCTTCGCTTCGGGACCCGTAGGTAACAGCCGCGTAGGTCCCGCTCCCGAAGGAATCTCGGCCAAAGATAAGCCTATAATATGACATACTGGAACATCAACATCAGAATCCGTCCTGTCTTCACTCACGGCTAACATAGCCGTGGGGATTCAGTTTCGGGGCCGGTGGCCCCCTGACTGAGGTGTCTGCCGCGGTCCGTAACAACGGACCGGTCGTTGGGTTGGGACCCTGTATGGGTCCTCGAAGATTGTCCAGTTGGTGATGTGGAGTATGGGTGTCTAGTCCGGGGAGTCATGATGATTTTCACGCCGCTCGGGCGATCAGGCCCTACCAGGTGAGACCCGCTGGTGGGAAGCCCAGCAGGAGCCGATCTACGACCGGACGGCGGCTTGCGGTCTTGTCCGAGGTGATTCATGTCGGGCTGCTCCCGCGCAGTAGGTCGCGCGGGAGTGCCCAACGGTCCGGGGGGCGGGCGTGGAGCGGCGCCAGGTTCCGCAGGTGCAGAAACCGCGCCGCGTCCGCGCGCGCAAACATCCGTTGCGCTAGGTCCTCCACGTGGGCGTCCAGGCTCTCAGCTCTGAGGTCCCGCTGGATGGTGGCGTTCCTCACGCACCACGGCGCCCCTGCCAGCCGGCGCAGCGTCTTCGATTGAACCACGCGTAGACGCCTGCGTTGTGGTTCACTCGGGAGCGCGTGCCAGGCTGGGGCCGCGTACGTGAGTCTGGGGCGGATGTAGGTCTTCCAGATGGTGGTTTGACCCTCAACGGGAGACTCGAGGAGAGCGCTGGACGTAGCGCTACAGCTGCTGCCTTGGCGTGATTTACGACGTTGGTCACGTGGGGCTTCATAGTCAGGGAACAGTCCAGGGTTACCCCATGGTACTTGGCCTGTCTTGTCCAGGCAATGTCTTGGTTGAGGAGCTTTAGAGTGGGGTCGCGCATCATGGTTCCTCCGAATTGGATGGCCTGCGTCTTCCCTACGTTGATCACCATCCTCCACTCGTGTAGCCACTTGGGGAGGGCATCGAGGCATCTTTGCATTATAACGGCGGCGTGACCTGACTTAATCGAGGTGGTCAGGTACGCCGCGTCGTCCGCGTAGAGTGCGAGCATGGCGCCCCCCTCCGCTGGAATATCGTTCGTGTAGCACGAGTAGAGGGTAGGCGAGAGGCAGCTTCCTCAACATCAGATATAACATTTGCCTATGATTTAAGTAAATTACATCTACTATTTGATAGCGTGATTCAGAACTTGCAAATGAATTTTACTAACGGCATCTATTAACAACATCCGGAACTAAATATCTAGCAACTAACAAAACATCGATCTTCCCATAGGAATGAGATGTTTTTCCGCGGTAAAAAGTAGCCTACGTCACTTTCCACCCTCCTAACTATCCCCATACACATAAACCATACCATATAATAGCCATGTTGCGACGTGAAAGAGTCACAAACAAACAAACAAACAAACACACTTTCACATTTATAATATTAGTAAGGATAGTAAGGATATTAGTAAGGATTCATAGGCAGTAGAAACCAAAAATATTATTTTTACAATTTTCGTCTGTAAGTTTGTCGGGACTTCACGCAAAAACTACTGAATGTTTGATGCTATTTTGGTAGTTATTTTGCTGAAAATCTACCTTAGAGAATGGTGTTGGTCCGTTTAATTTTGACGACCCTGTAGCCTAGTTGGTAGCGACCCTGCCTGCGACGCGAGGGGTCCCGGGTTCGATTCCCGGCCGGGGCAGATATTTATGTGGCAGACAAATATTTGTACTCGGGTCATGGGTGTAATTGTGATGTGTTATATGTGTAGTCCATGCCACCCGCGACACAGGTACTTACCTGGTAACCTACTGCGGGGGTATATGAGTGTGTTAGCGTTTATATATTTATATTTTTATTTTGGTATGCCACCTAAACTTGATAAAAATCAAATAATATTGCGGGACAATATTTACAATTTTTATTTATAGGTATAAGTAATATTTATGTCGTTGTCTAATTAATTATTTAGATCAAGGATACTACACGCCAAATTAACATTTGAGTAGGTATATAAATATATTCGCGTGTGTCCTTGGCCTAGGCCAAGTTTACTTCTTAAAGTGGATCTGGTTAGCTTCGCTAACTTTCACGTTTGGTCGATCAAAGAAAATAGCCTCTGTTGAATTTATTTATTTATTTTATTTATTTATTTATATATTTTGTAACACCTTACAATAAGGTATACAAGGGCAAAACTTAATGCCTAAGGGCATTCTCTGCCAGTCAGCCCTGGGTGGATGTGGAAAAGGCAGATGGCAGGTGTTAAAAATAACAATGAAATTTAAAATTAATTAAAGAGAACAAGAAACCATATTATAAATAACAATTTGATACGATATAATTATACTTTTATATACATATATAGCCAAACACAAAAATAAATAAAAAATATTATAATATACCTACAAGAATAAAAATATAATATAAAAACCTATAAATATATACCTATATATAAATACATACATATATAAATACATATGCGGCCTTTATATTTCGGCCGTATAGTGAAGTTTTTTGGGTTTGTTGAGCGTGGCAAAATAAATTTCACTGTTATGTTCCACCATTCAATTCAAAATTGGTTTGTGGACTGGAAGACTTAATGAAACCATTATTTTCTTCGCCGTTACGCTCTTGGCAAAGCAGTGGTCATCATAGGAGAGTTGTGGTACTTTCAACTATTAGTTTCCACTGTTTTCTGATAGCTCTGCTTTCTTTGTAAATTTATATGGGGTTCGTTCAACACATAAAATGAAAGCTTTATGCCTACCTAAGATTTTGGATTCAAAATACATCTATCTTGTCTTATAGCAATCCCTTTCTATCTTGTCTATTGGCTAGGCCTGTGTAACCACAGAATAAAAGCTAAAAGTTCATTTTTATTAAGAACTAGCTGTGCCCGCGGCTCCGCCCGCGTGGAACTCGGTGTGTCACAAAGATTTTTCTGCGTGAATCCCGACCCCGCGAGATTTCTAAGATAAATTATAGTGGATTATAGTATATTATTCCACACATAAGAGAAGTTGATTTTTACTATATTTTAATCACACCATACAAAATCTGTTCTGTAGATGAAAATAATATCGATAAAAAGACTAAGATATAAATGCAGAGGTTTTTTTATTTTAAAGTTCAAGCAGTGGAGTCCATGAGTTTAACCATGATATCTATTAAAAAAAATATTTTTAAACTTTATTAGTAGTTTTTCATTCGAGTGCCAAAACATAAAGAAGCGAAAAATTGTTATGGTTACAGCTCACCAGGAAGCGCTTCAGTTGTTATCATTTTTCAATTACATTTTAACCGTCGTAGATTTTTTCAAAATTTTTAATTTAATTTGTACTTGTC
>FR990013.1:4658412-4768412 GCA_905404135.1 Hesperia comma
AACAGAAGAACAACGCCATCTAGTAAAACGTATGTACGCAGTCAAACTGAATACGGAGTTACAGCTAGTTGCCCGTAAATATGGGTAGATGGCAGTAGCAAATGGGTAGATGGCAGTAGTGTGAGAGTAAAAAAAATAAAAATCTTATTTTGCAAATTGAAAATTGGAATAATTTTATCAAATTAGTGTAATGTCATCGGAACTCGATAAATCTACAAAGTTTGAACGAAATCTGGCCGTTTAAAGTGGGTCAAAATCGCGCCCAAAGAAGTCGGTTACAAACATACAAATATACAAACATACAAGTGAAGCTAATATAAAGCGTGTAAAAATTGTATAACTTCAACAATTACAAAGATATCTTCATCAATTTTGGAATAGTTAATTATTACAATATTAACTATTATTTGTTATAGGTAAATTACCAATAATTCTTTTATTTTTAAGAATACGCTAGATGTCTTTTTCTACTTGGATCAAGAAAACAAGCAAATTGAGTCAACTGCCATATATTCGTTTCTACTTGGGACCCGATAATTATTTATTCTTTAACTATTTTATTAATTTAATGATTGAATTTTATTGTTATTGATCATAAATAACCAATTTCATCAAAAAAACAAATATAATAATGATTGTCATTAAAATACTGCAGTTGTCTCATATTACTTCGGCATTCTTAAGTTGAAGCTATTGGATAATTGCAGATATACCTAAACTATTTTGAGTTTTAGGGTGTCTAATTAAAAAAAAAAGTTTTATGATTCTTTTTAATAATTATATTTGTAATATAAAGTAATAAAAAGTATAGTTTCAGAGAAAATAACTACGAATCGTTATAGTTACTCTTCGATATTTTCCCTTACTACCTATTTCTACCTCCATATCATAAGAATCTCAAAAACTACTATTCTTACGGAACTCAAATTTTTACGGGACCTAACCTAAGGCTCCGACTTTCGATTAAAAGAAGAATGATTAAAATCGGAACTCTAAGTAGTAAGATATGAGGTAACATACAAACATAAAAATTATTAAGGATAATTCAAAAACTATTGGTCAGATGGCGCTCAAACTTATATGAGACTACAATGCAAATACCAGTTTTCAAGTAAAAAGAGAATCATTAAAATCTGAACACTCAATAAAAAGTTATTAGGAAAAAACCATAATTACACACTACTAAACATCCTTACACATTATTCAAGTAAATTCAAAATTACTCATCAGATGTCGCTCAAATTTGTATAGAACCACACTCAAAGCACCAGCTTTCAAAGAAATAAAGAATCATCAAAATCGGTTTACCCAACACGAAGTTATGGGGTAACAAACACACCAACAAAGATAGAAAAAAAAGGTATAAATATTTTTTACATTTGTGGCTTGGTTGAATGTCACTTCCGGATTCAATTTTCAATTATTTTATTATTCCAATTGCAAGCAGTCATCATCAGACATTTTTTCTTGCTGAAGAGCCTCGAGACTTCGCAGGTTATTTTCGTAAGGACAGCTGGCCCGCCGCATTGCGCGACGCACACAAGGACAAATGGTATATGTCCGTTTGTACTTTGTCGAATTTTAAATAAGTAGTGCAGATGTCTTTTTGTACGTTGAAAAATTGGTGAAAAAAACTACATTTTTCGAGAAAAAAAAATATCACAAGATAAAACAAAGAATTCTGTGTTGAATTATGCAAAAAAACGATTTTGGCAAAATTGCAGATGTCTTTGTGTTCTTTGCTGCCGTCGATATGTACCATAATTTAAATAAAAAGAAAGCACTTCAACACACTTCAATATTAATATTTGTAATCTGTAGTGTAAAGCGAATTATTTATTATTTATTTTGTTTCAAATCTACCCTCAAAAGTTCGTGGAATTATTTCTGACTGATTGCTACTCTGATTCGTGATGGACAAGCATAGGGCAAAATTTATTGATGAAATGCAACCCTTTAGGTAGGTAGTGTTTATATCAAAATAATATGAACTAAATAATTATTGTTATTCTTTGTGCGACCCAGATTATAAACTAAAAATTACACAAAGGGGATTCAGCTGTTGCTAAGTGCGCGCTCTCTAATCTGGTGCTTAATTCTTGTTATTTGTAATATGTACGGTTTAAAGTCATTCGTGGAAATAATAAGTTTTAGAAAAACAGGATAAATTGAAACCCATGTTAGATAAACAAATAGAATATAATTGAACTACAAGCTGTGTAAATGAAATTTAGAGCTGTGTGAATGAACTGTGTGAATGAAATAAAAAGCTGTGTGAATGGGATTAAAATCTGTGTGAATGGAATTAAAAGCTGTGTGAATGGCATTTAAAGCTGTGTGAATGGCATTAAAAGCTGTGTGAATGGAATTAAAATCTGTGTGAATGGAATTAACAGCTGTGTGAATGGAATTAACAGCTGTGTGAAGGGAATTAACAGCTGTGTGAAGGGAATTAACAGCTGTGTGAATGGAATTTAAAGCTGTGTGAGCTGTGTGAATGGAATTAACAGCTGTGTGAAGGGAATTAACAGCTGTGTGAAGGGAATTAACAGCTGTGTGAAGGGAATTAACAGCTGTGTGAATGGAATTTAAAGCTGTGTGAATTAAATTAAAATCTGTGTGAATTACATTGAAAGCTGTGTGAATCAATAACAGCTGTGTGAAATAAAATTAAATTTATGTAAGTTACAATTAATAGCAATAATATGAGGTCTTTATTTAATCGAGAGAACCCAAAACAATGTTTAACCAATTTGTCTATTTGCCTGTACGTTTGTGCACACTAATCCTCTAGAATTGCTTATCCGATTTGAATGCACTTTTCAGATTTCTATTTTGATGGGCTTCACTTAACATTAGACTGTAAAAAAAAAGTTCTGTGTTGGAAGAAAATATAAACAGTAAATAAGTTGTATATACAAAAAAAATATGCGATTGAGGAAAATACAAACGTCACCAAAGAAAAATAAATTTTATTTAACTTTTGTTGACAAAAAAAAGCCCGATTATTATTTATTACTTAGTACAAATGGCGAGCTTCTACGTGACAAGATGTTCATTCTATCTCCATTAAATTTTCAGTAATTACAAGAACCAGTTACTCGTTCGGTGTTTCAATTTCAGATGCTGCCGTAGACCAGTGACAAATGGGGACGCGACCAGACTAGCAATGATTACCTAATGATGACCGCCGTGAGACACGACAGTTGCAGGATGGCCGAGTGTTACAAGTTCTACTTCCGGCACCCCGATATAACCCAACATTAATTATAATAATTATATAACTGCGTGTATATTAATTCTGTGTATAATAATTTATTCCTACGATTTATTAATAAATTCATTTATTGTTTGAGATTATATAAGAGTTATTGACTTCCGATTTAATTGTAAAGTGGGGTTGAGGGTAGGATATAAATATGGCGAACTAAGATTGTGCAGGGCATTAATTTTGTAACGGTTCTAAGGGGAAGTTCTGCCCGAATGTATACTTGTAAAGATAATTGGTAGTTAAATGTAATAATGTACAAAGTGTAGAGAATAATGTGTATATGCTGTAATAAACTACGTGAAAAGATGTTGCTGAAGTTTATTTTTGTGAAATAACTCATCGATAGGGAAGTTCATCGTCCTTGCTGCAGCCAGTGTGATAGCCATCATCACACAAGTCACTAACCAATTCATGATGTATGGCGCGGGTGACAAAGCATATAAAAAGACAGATATATGATTTAATTAATCTCGCGCCCCTACCTCGACGGTTAAGTATGGACACAGGGCCTGCGTAATCTACTCCGCATTTCATGATCGGAAATCCTGGTTGCAATCGTGCAGCGGGTAAATTGCCCATTAGTGGACTTAAAGTTTTCGCTTGCATACGAGTGCAAATAACACAATCGTGTACTACCCTCCGAGCCAAGTTTCTACCACCTACCGGCCACCACATTTCTCTAAGTGAATATAAAATAACTGTGGCGGTGCGTGCAATAATGTTTTATGTTCATGTTTAAAAAGTAATAATGTAAAGTGATGTTTTGTTGATAATAGAATTGGATGTTTTTTGTCAAAATTAAAATCAGTTGAATTACGAATGCGCCCACCAACGCGTAAAATGTTTCGGTCATCTAGGAAAATATTTAAATTCATCAGATGGTGAGTACCACGTAATGATTTTTTGTTAATGAGGGTGTCATAAACATCAGGAAAGGCTTCGCGCTGCGAGAGACCAGCTAGTGTTAATGTTGATTCCCTCAGCTCTTCCGCAGTCAATGCGCCGTGTCGCCGCGATTGTTGTATTTTAATTCGTGTGTTATATATAAAGCGAAGTGCATATGCAGCGACACGTTGCATCCGATTGAACTGGGAGAATCTGGAAAATGTAAATAGAGAGTCGTTAGTTATTTGATTAGAAGTTAATACTACGGCAGATGGTTTAATTTCGGGTAATTCAGTCATATTTGAATCTACATTTGCTAACGACGAATCATAACATGGTTCATGGAGGAATGCAGGTCCATTCCACCACAACGTAGAATTGGCTAATGCGTCTAAGTGTACTCCGCGCGAGATGAGGTCAGCAGGGTTATCACGGCCCTTGACATGACGCCATGAATGATCTTTTGTAAGGTCGTGTATTTCTGCAACTCTATTTTGTACGTAGGTTTTTAATAAATTAGGTGACATGCGTAACCAGCCTAAAACGATTGTCGAATCTGTCCAGAAAATCACTTTATCAAAATGACCTCTAAGTGATTCTTTGAGTTTAGAATACAGGCGACTGCCTAGTCTAGCTCCACACAGTTCTTGCCTTGGGATAGTGGTGGGAGAAAGCGCCGCGACTTTCCCCTTTGCATATAATAACCGAACTGTCACAGATCCATTACTAACGCAACGAATATAAGCGCACGCACCGTAGGCTACCTGTGATGCATCAGTGAAAATGTGCAATTCTTTACAATGAATAACCCCTTGGCAGAAAACATAACGCGGCACTCGTATGTTATCGAGAATTGACAAATTATTTACGAAAGTATTCCACGCTTTGGCGATCTCTCTAGGTACAGCCTCATCCCAATTTAATTTTAATACCCATAATTTTTGTAGTAAAATTTTTGGTAATATTATTGCAGGGCTTAGCAGACCGAGAGGATCAAAAATCTGCGATGTCACGGAGAGAATAATGCGTTTAGTCGGCTCAGAATTAGTGTTTTCAAAATGCGTATTGAAATGCAAATTATCAGATTTATTGTGCCAACCTACACCTAATGTCTTACTATGTGCGTGTTCACCTAAGGATAGTTCCTTTATAGTATTGTTGTTTGTATGATTACCATGATCGAAGTTAAAATTCCACTTTCGAAGAGGAAAGCATCCTTTATTTAAAGTTTTCGCGGTTTCTTCACATAATAATAGTAATTTGTCAATGCTTTCATCTCCACAAATCAAATCATCCACGTAAAACTCATTATTTATAATCCTTGCGACCTCCGGACTGTCACATTCTTGTGCTAATTGTTTTAAACACCTACAACTTAAAAATGGCGCAGAAGCGGTGCCATACGTGACGGTATTTAATTGATATATACCAATTTCCTCAGATGGGTCGTCACGCCACAAAATTAGTTGAAGGTTGCGTTGTTCTGGTTCGATAAGTACCTGCCTGTACATTTTTTCAATGTCAGCGCATGCAACGTATCTGTTTTCGCGGAACCTGAGCAAAATAGAAATTAAGTCACCTTGTAAAGGTTCCCCAACGAGTTGTAAATCATTAAGAGATATTCCGTTCGACGTCGTTGCGCTGGCGTCGAATACCACCCTTAAGCGCGTTGTGGTACTGTGCTCACGGAATACGCCATGGTGTGGCATGAAGTAATGAGGGTTTCCATGAGCTGTAATGCGAGTCATGTGCCCCAACTGTATATACTCGTGTATAAAGTCTCGGTATAGCTGTTTGTAAGCGGGGTTACTTTGTAACCGTTTTTCTAAAGCTAAAAACCGACGCTTTGCATTAGAATAAGATTCACCCAGAGTGTCAGGTGGTTGTTTAAAAGGGATACGAACGCAGAACCTCCCATCAGCAACGCGCCTCGTTGTTTGTATGAAGTGGTCCTCACATCGACGTTCGCCCTCACTGCGCGAATCCCCTGACTTGCGATCGCTAGGCAACTCCTCAAGTTCCCAAAACAAACGTACCTGTTTATCTATAGCTTGCGTGTCTAGAGTGCTATAATTACAAGATACGGCTTGCGACAGTTGCTTGCCTTGGGAAATAGGACCGGACACCACCCAGCCCAATTTTGTGTTCTGAAGGAAGGGGCCACTTGATAGACGCAGCCTTCCTTCTTCCAAAATATTCCAAAAATGATCCGCCCCTATCAGCAGGTCGATAGGCTGACTTTCGTAAAAGGTAGGATCTGCAAGTTGAATGTGCGTAGGTATATTTAGTTTGTAAATTGAGACAGTTGGTAAATTAGACGTTATATTATGTGGTAAGACTAAACATGAAATGCGCATGTTAAACGTTCCACATATCGCCTTAACTAGTACGTCACAATTTTGCGAACTTTTAGTGACGACATTACCAACCCCATTTATTTGTGCAGTGGAATGTTTTAGTCTTAAGTTAAGTTTTTTACATAAACGCTGTGAGATAAAACTACGTTCGCTGCCGCTATCTAAAACGGCGCGAATCTTAGAACAAGTGCCCGCTCCATCGGATATCTCGACAATTGCAGTAGATAATAATACAGGTTGTGAATGCGTGAGTGTGTGTAAGGTATGGGTCGCTGCAGCTGTATTGTTTACCTGGTGCGCGAGCGCAGGCGGCTGGGCGCGCTCCCGGCCATCCGCCTCATTAGCAGACAGCAGCGACACGGGACGCACCTCCGCGCTGCTCCCGTGAGCCTCGCGATGAATCAAACTATTATTTAAGATCAAACGAACTTGAGAAGTTCGATCGAAATTATGTAAACAGCTTCATTCGAAGCGATTTAACATGTTGTAGACAGCGCCATCTAGTAACAGCCTTGCACGTGGTTCAAAGGTAAGTTTTAAATACCAAAAAAAGGTGTGGCAGCACTGTCTGCCGCCATCTTGTTCCGCCATTTTTCCCCCACCATAGTCCATGTCAGGGGCGATGTCTCACAATTTTACTCATTTTGTTTAAATTTTTAAATTTCATATTTTTTAACGCTTTCAGGGTTGGGATTAACACTGCATGTGTTAACGCAATATTGAATATATTCAGGGGGGGTATTTATAAATCGCTTCGAATGAAGCTGTTTACATAATTTCGATCGAACTTCTCAAGTTCGTTTGATCTTAAATTATGTTACACAGCTTCATTCTTCGCGATTTAACATGTTGTAGATGTTCAGAGGTAAAAAATATGAAATAGTTATAGGATAAAACACATTTATGGGTGAAAATCACAATAAACAGCAGGTAGGTTTAATGTATTTATTTCATTATAATTAATCATACATTGTACTTCTTGTACTTTAATTTTAAGCTTACATCAAACAGAAGATATTTCATTTCGCTGTTATAAGCAAAAACAATGCGAATATAAATGAAAATAATAACTTAATATAGTTTAGTCTGTAATCAGAATCGAATTAGCAAATTGATTACAATCATCTACAATTTCTTTATTGTAAAACTTGGCAAAGGTGGAAGACGAATTGCTCCAACCCGCGGTTTTACGAATTATGTCTATACTGACACCCGACCGGCTGGCAGTGGAAGTGGCAGCGTGTCGTGTGCTATGTGAACCAAAAATGGATGTATCAACCCCACTATTATCTAAAGTTTCTTTTATCCAGTGACTTAATCGTTGGGCAGATAATTTAGCAAAAGGACGTTTGTAACTAATAAAGAGAAAGTTATTGTTAACTGAACGTAAACTATTTGTTATACTAATGTATGCCTCTATACATCTTGCTGGACATATTTCAGGACGCTGATTAAAATATGGAAGTCTCAAAACAGGTTGGTATGAATTTGGTTTGGAAGTTTTTATTAAATCTGGTATTTTAATAAGTACCTGGTTGACCGAGCTTTGCTCGGTTGAAAATTATATTTAGTATGAATCGCAAGAAATACGAGGAATTCCGCCATCTATTCAGGAGTCAAATCATACAACTGTTCACTGAGCACAAAATTCATTTTACTTATGTTACGGCCAAAGGATCTCAACAGCGTGTTTCACAAAGTTGTACAGCGCCATCTAGTTTCATACTACTGAAATTTCAACACGTTACAAACAGTACCTCATAGAAGTTAACTGTGTGAGCGAATTAATTGCATTTTAAATAGGGTTTATGATAATTAAACAACAGTACCTGGTTGACCGAGCTTTGCTCGGTTGAAAATTATATTTAGTATGAATCGCAAGAAATACGAGGAATTCCGCCATCTATTCAGGAGTCAAATCATACAACTGTTCACTGAGCACAAAATTCATTTTACTTATGTTACGGCCAAAGGATCTCAACAGCGTGTTTCACAAAGTTGTACAGCGCCATCTAGTTTCATACTACTGAAATTTCAACACGTTACAAACAGTACCTCATAGAAGTTAACTGTGTGAGCGAATTAATTGCATTTTAAATAGGGTTTATGATAATTAAACAACATAAATAAATATACTTTTAGTTTAATGAGCAAGTTGTTAGGCGTACTTAAAATTTTATTGATTCTATTTACAACAATAGTAATTTCATCGATCTGACCATTATTTATTTAAAACTTTATTAAAATATATTATTAAATCGATAATAACAAAACTAACATTTATTTACAAATATTCTCGTAAATATCACAAACGCACGTTAAATTATCACTACGCGTCCTGCGAGGTCAAGCGAGATAATCGCACTGATTTTTAATTTTATTCAAACAGAAAATAGGTAGGTATAACGCAAAAATAGCGCTTCAACGTAGTATTAGCCGAACAAAAATATATTCGAGCGCCATCTAGTTTCATACTACTGAAACAAACAAACCGTATCTCATAGAAGTTATCCTAATGTTTCATAGATGGCGTCAGTTCAACACGTTACAAACAGTACCTCATAGAAGTTATCCTAATGTTTCATAGATGGCGTCAGTATTATTTTTTTAAAATCTCTTTATCTCGGGAACCGAGCTTTTCTCGAACCTGGGACCTTGATAAATCGATTCCTTGAGCCGAAAACCCCCTAATCTGTAACTTTCATGAAAATCTTTGCAGCCGTTTCCGAGATCGTGATTATATATATAGGTATAAATAAATAAATAAATAAATAAATATACAAGAATTGCTCGTTTAAAGATATTAGATAAATAAATATACTTTTAGTTTAATGAGCAAGTTGTTAGGCGTACTTAAAATTTTATTGATTCTATTTACAACAATAGTAATTTCATCGATCTGACCATTATTTATTTAAAACTTTATTAAAATATATTATTAAATCGATAATAACAAAACTAACATTTATTTACAAATATTCTCGTAAATATCACAAACGCACGTTAAACTATCACTACGCGTCCTGCGAGGTCAAGCGAGATAATCGCACTGATTTTTAATTTTATTCAAACAGAAAATAGGTAGGTATAACGCAAAAATAGCGCTTCAACGTAAGAATGAATATAATATTAGTATTAGCCGAACAAAAATATATTCGAGCGCCATCTAGTTTCATACTACTGAAACAAACAAACCGTATCTCATAGAAGTTATCCTAATGTTTCATAGATGGCGTCAGTTCAACACGTTACAAACAGTACCTCATAGAAGTTATCCTAATGTTTCATAGATGGCGTCAGTATGATGTTTTTAAAATCTCTTTATCTCGGGAACCGAGCTTTTCTCGAACCTGGGACCTTGATAAATCGATTCCTTGAGCCGAAAACCCCCTAATCTGTAACTTTCATGAAAATCTTTGCAGCCGTTTCCGAGATCGTGATTATATATGTCAGAGATTAAAGGATTTCTAATATTTCTATTGTGGGATATCTGGCGTCCGCCATGTTCTACGTCTTAAAAACACAGATTGGAATCAGTGCGCACAACCGGCGCGGTCAAGTCTCGAATGTCTAGTGTGTCATCTCAAGTCACTGCATCCAATGCCACCTTGTCATTTTGACATATCTGCCAAACATCACAGTGACACGCGACATCTCTAAGACAAATTTGACTAGAACTACTGACTCAATGAATAGGCTGAATCGATAACAGATGGCGTTACCAGTACGTAAACATAAACAAGTCCATTATTTATTTTACTTCTCCGACACGGCCATACTGACAAACAACGCGCTCTCGCGTTGAGCACTATGACTTAGTAAAACGCCGAACTGTCAGTAATACACCAGACAAAGCGATATAGCTTTCAGACTACACGTGTACAAAGCATTAAGCTTTCAGCAATACACCACACAAAGCGATAGAGCTTTCAATGACACATTTACAAAGCGTTAAGCTTTCAGTAATACACCACACAAAGCGATAGAGCTTTCAATGACACATTTATAAAGCGTTAAGCTTTCAGTAATACACCACACAAAGCGTTAAAGCTTTCAGTTTACAGGTTTACAAAGCGTCAAGCTTTCAGTAACACCACACAAAGCGTTAAAGCTTTCAGTTTACAGGTTTACAAAGCGTCAAGCTTTCAGTAACACCACACAAAGCGTTAAAGCTTTCAGTTTACAGGTTTACAAAGCGTCAAGCTTTCAGTAACACCACACAAAGCGTTAAAGCTTTCAGTTTACAGGTTTACAAAGCGTCAAGCTTTCAGTAACACCACACAAAGCGTTAAAGCTTTCAGTTTACAGGTTTACAAAGCGTCAAGCTTTCAGTAACACCACACAAAGCGTTAAAGCTTTCAGTTTACAGGTTTACAAAGCGTCAAGCTTTCAGTAACACCACACAAAGCGTTAAAGCTTTCAGTTTACAGGTTTACAAAGCGTCAAGCTTTCAGTAACACCACACAAAGCGTAAAAGCTTTCAGTTCACAAGTTTACAAAGCGTTAAGCTTTCAGTAACACACTACACAAAGCGAAAAAGCTTTCAGTGTCCAGGCGTCAGAAGTACAAAGCGCGGAGCTTTCAATACTCAAGCGTTGGGAGCACAAAGCGCGGAGCTTTCAATGTCCAGTTATCACCAGAGCTTGCTCGTCCATCCTGGTCTACCTAAAATCACTCTCAAAAATCTCGTCTCCGTCCGACCCGGTCTAGTTTCTTACCCTGTCAACCAGTATTCTAAAACAATGAGCCACTACCAAACCAGCACTTACACCGCTTTAAAGCTGTAATCCAAACCCAAATCCAACACAAATTGTCACAGTTTACCCATGAACTGAAATGGCTGAAGGTCATTAACTCAACATCATCATCAAATAACTTTTCAAATCATAAACATCGTCACTTTGCTCAGTACCCAAAATAAATTAACTGGTCGCCAAAGATTACCTAATCCAAAACAAACTTTACATTTCTCACAAAAGTTACTTTTCTCAAACAAGTTATCAGTAAGTACTCAAAACAAGTTCACTGAAATTTAATAAATCTCACAAAAAAATTATGAAGTTTTATTAGTTAACCACTATATAACTATAATGCTGTCTATACCGTCAACTGACATCAATTATTCAGTGCATAAAAGCAAATCAGTAATTTAAACCATTTATCAAAAGTGAGTATTTGATACTGCGTAAATTTTTACTTACAACTTTTTACATGAAGTTTGTATCAAATTTCATTTAGTGCGTCATTATCAATTAGTCCAAAATAACTTAACTTCCATCTGCAAAGTATGAGAGCAAAAACCGATCTCACAATACCATAGATAGGTACCTTAAATGTTACATACCTACTGTAAGGAACTCCTTTTGGACAATCACCAATTATGTCAATAAGAAGGAGTAACAGGCCGTTTACTTATAAAAGGATATTAAATAATACAACTGTCAGAGGAAGACATAAGGGGAACACGAATATTTTACTATGGAAAAGATGTATGTTTGAATGATTAAATAAACAAGTTAAACAGTAAATAATTGTTTCCTGAGCTTCCCTTTTACTAGTAACTTATTATTTCGAAATCATGAAAACAAATAGTACTTTCTAATCTTAATACTTCGATCTGAATAATAAGATAATAATAATCAGACTTAAACAATTCAAAAATCTTAATAATTAACAAAATAATGGTAAACAGATTATCTCACTATTAAATTGAAGGCATAGGTATTCACTGCTTTTGTTTAGTAACACAATATTTCTTTTATGTTCCAACAATGGGTCCTTTACCTAATGAACACTCGAGTAATAACATAATGAAGTATTTTAGTTGCAATCCTACCATGTGTTACTATAACAAACTTTTAAAACTCTAATTCAGTTTATGTGTTGTCCCGCAGACATTCCATCAAACGAATAGTGTTCATAAATCTTTCCAGTGTCTTTTCTCAACCTAAATGCATTATTGACTCATGTTTGTGTATTGCTATTAAGTTCATGGTATTCCACACATATCCTATCGGAACTATTACGTTTCTTGACTAACAAAATAGGACTAGCAAATGGGGAATAACTAGGTCTAATTATTTGGGCATCAAGCAGTTCATTCATTTTAGAATACACTAATTGCCTTTCGTCTGGGATAAGTCTGTACGGTCGGTGATGGACAGTCTCATGTGGATCGACAAGACGTACCCATCCTTAAGTTCACCTAGTATTAACTCGGGTATATTATGGTAATTCCCTTCACAAAGGCATGACAATAATATTGATCAAGGAGTTCTATTAATTGTGGTTCGTATTCAGGTGGAATATCAGTAATACTGAATAAAGTCCACTGTCTCAGTTATTTTAATTTTCCAAATACTGAAACTACTTTCGGTTATAAGAACACTAAATCCTAGACTTAAAACCTCACGGCAAATCATAATAATTGCAACTAAAAACTCATCCGGTATTACAATATGAAAAGTACCTATGTCTAAGTGGTAACCGTCAATCAAACTTAAAATTTATTTGGTGTATATCACATTAGAATCAGGCAAATTCAAGAATAGAAAGTAATAAATTCGGGCAATCGTATTACAGGCGCAGGGATATTAGGCGTACTAATAATCTCGACTAATTGGGCCATGTTATGGTTTTGAAAATCTAATATTGCACGCCATGAATCCTCACCCTGTTTCATGTTACCAAAACAAGGCGATGTCACCCTTGGTTCCAGACAGGTACCAGACAAGGTCCTGGTCTCCAGCTCCTTAAAACCCAGAATCGCTTCCCAAACGCAGCTCAAATCCGACGTAAACACCTACGTCGACTTCATTCACTTCGAAAATATAGCGACTAAAGCGGGCAAGAATGCAACCAATTCGTCCGTAATGACTCCAATAACAATGCTTTGGATCATTAGGTAACGCTTAGACAATATTCAAAATTAGCAATGAACCACGCGGGCATTTAGAATACTACACAAAACAATAAAATGTGCTTTACTTCATTATTACGTTCCAGTTCAATAATTGGAGCATATTTCTTCATTTATATCCATCCTGTCAGTAGTGACATTTCAGATTAGAATTTAAGCCAAGAACTTTGTTTGTAAATTAAATCGCTGTAATATTAATAGTCATTAAAAATTTGATGACCTATCTTGACATAAGTTGGCAAATGTGCAACAACATTAGAGTGATTATTCTTTACTGAACATAACATCTATCTCGTACTTAATACTCGTTACCAGAATTATAAGCAAGTTCAACCAAACCGCAAGACGTCATTATAGTGAGACCACTCGAAAACACCCTGTCACATAATAAATAAAACCCATGAAAATTGTATTGTGTTTTACTTTTAAAACAACGTGAACTAATGAGTAACCAATGAGGGTAACCGCGTGCGAATCCTCCGCCAGAGGCGCCAGTGAAAAGTGAGGTCCATCTGTCACTTTTCGCTTGTCCGAATGTCACTTGTCACTGTTCATGTATGGGCGGGCTTCCACAGCAAGACCCCCCCTCGACGGTGGCGCCAACTGGTGAGCACAAAAACGGCGACCCTCATTCGATCGACGTCGCCAATGAAAAACCAAACCGTTCACTTTTTAAAAGCGTAAGCCAATTATTGTTGTAGGTACTAGATAAATGGAATACTTCGCCAAGTTGAGCACAAATAAAGCAAACCTTCCCGTGTGTGTCCCTCTTTTTCAATTAATCCTTTCAGCTACAAGCGGAGCACCAAATCACCAAACACCAAGACAATTAAAAGAATACCTTCGTTATTCACCGCTACCTGACCTTTACTTTCAGTATCAGTGGTGTCAGTTACTGCATACAAATAAAAAGTATTCAAGAAATAATTTTAAAAATTTAACATGCGACAAAATAAAACACTTGTCGAAAAGGTCACTGCACTATATGTCATATCTCGTTATCAATTTAAAAATGTATCAACATTGAATGCATAACCAAATACCTCACATCAAATTATTTTATTTTCTTTTTAGGCACGACCTTATAGTAACCTCCATTATCTTTAACAATTTTGTAAACGTAGATTTTTAATTTTAAATCGAAAACATTTTCATTTAATTAACAGTGTGATGTATGAGGTATGGCCACTTACAAGAACGGCCATTCGATGAGCAAGTATGTTGTAAGAAGTGACGTTGTCATTCTAATAATAAATTATTGGAAGATTAATATGCCTCTTTGTTGATATCCCGAAATTAGCCCAAACCAGGAATATTACACCAACAAACCTTACGGACGGACTCTTCCACGGTCTCTTCAAGACCCGACCAGCTGAACTAAGATTCATCACTTCTTATATCACAATATTTCAAATGGTACTTGGCCCTTGGGCAAAATGAAAGTCTGTTACCAAATGTAATGAAATTAAAAATATGTCATACCCAATACTCGCGAAAATCCTCCATACCGATAGGTACTTGCCATTTTTCTGCACAATCCTTAAGTTATACCAAATTCTACGCCAGATTCCATCTTACATAGCATCATGGCAACTCACTTGCCGTTTACGCCTCATTATAATTATCACCATAAAAATATTCACTTTCCGTTGCCACAGGAGGTTGGGTAAGCACGTTGGGTAAATGCTGTGCCGATCCCACCGCTGCTGTCAGAGATTAAAAGGATTTCTAATATTTCTATTGTGGGATATCTGGCGTCCGCCATGTTCTACGTCTTAAAAACACAGATTGGAATCAGTGCGCACAACCGGCGCGGTCAAGTCTCGAATGTCTAGTGTGTCATCTCAAGTCACTGCATCCAATGCCACCTTGTCATTTTGACATATCTGCCAAACATCACAGTGACACGCGACATCTCTAAGACAAATTTGACTAGAACTACTGACTCAATGAATAGGCTGAATCGATAACAGATGGCGTTACCAGTACGTAAACATAAACAAGTCCATTATTTATTTTACTTCTCCGACATATATATAGGTATAAATAAATAAATAAATAAATATACAAGAATTGCTCGTTTAAAGATATTAGATGATTATGTTGTCGTCATGATTTATATGTATATTACACAATTTGATTAAAGAAAATGTTTGTACACGGTGTGCAGTTACTAAAGCTAGTAAGGTCAGAGTTTTCTTAGATAGTGATTCAAGGCCGATGCTTTCATTTGGCCATTTCTGTGCTAAATAATCGAGAACTATAGATGGGTTCCAAGTCAAATTATATTTTGGTTTTGTGGGTCGCAATCTATACACTCCCTTCATAAACCTCTTAATTCTTTCGTCGTTACAAAAACTATTACCAAGTAATAAGGACAAAGCTGATTTATGAGAGTTGATAGTACCATATTTAGCTCCTCTGTTGAATACATCTGTCAAGAAATAAATAATTATAGGAATGGATGCTTTTAAATAATTATAACCATTATTAGAACAGAAATTAAGCCAAGCTTTGATACAGCTGTCATACTGCTTATATGTATTTTCCGACAACGAAGCCAACATAATATCTACTGATGCAGGAGATATGTACCTTCTCAAGAATGTTTGCCTGACAATCTCGCGGCAATTAAGGTGAGAGATTTGTGGAGTTTGTGCGCGGACCTGAAAGGAGATTTAAGCAGATTAATATTAGGTTTAAAATAAATAGTTTCCAAACTTATTTTTTGAAACAGAGGGAACCAGGGTTGAGTTGGCCAATATGGCACTATCACAATACCTTCAGCTTTGTCATGAATTATTTTTTGCAGCATTCTTAAGACCAAGGCAAATGGAGGAAAGGCATAAAAATTCAGATCTGTCCAGCTTAATGTAAAAGCATCTACAGCAGATGCTCCTGGATCCTGCTTCCAAGACACGTAAGTGGAACATTTTGCATTTTGTCGACTTGCAAATAAATCGATGTCAGGAATACCAAACTTGTTTTTTATTTTATTAAATGCCCAAGTTCCTAATTCCCATTCTGTGTCCTCAAATTTTTTACGTGACAACGAATCAGCCTCTACGTTGTGTTTAGTGTTAATGTAGGATGCGAAAACAAGGAGTTTTCGCCTTTCACACCATTGCCAAATTTCTTTGGTGAGATTATTTAAATGAGGATACTGAATGGATCCCATCCTATTTATACATGAAATAGCCGTTATATTATCAAGTCTTAGTAAAATTTCACAGTCCGATATATTATTTGCGAAAACTTTCAACGCGAAAAAAGCTGCCTTAAGTTCTAATTCATTGATATGCAATAATTTCTCGTCATCTTTCCAATATCCAAAAGATTCATTGTCATTACAAAATGCACCCCAGCCTGATAATGATGCATCTGAATATATTTCTAAATAAAATTCATTAAACCTAAATGGACATACACCGGTGTCTATATGATCTAACCACCACTTTAAATCTGTGCGTAAAAATGTTGGAATATTAATTATTTGATTGTAGGTGGGGTTATTTAAAAGACTTAAAAACTTATGGCGTTCAAGCGCCTTTGTATATAACCAGGAATACTGTATGGTTGGGCATGCTGAAACTAAAAGTCCTAGTAGGCTTGCAAAATCTCGTAAGTTGCATTTTTGTAAGCACATAAAGGTTTTCAATTTATCTTTTATTTTTTCTTTCTTGTGATCAGGTAAGGTTAGAATCATGTCTTTTGAGTTAAAAATGAACCCTAGAAATTTGCACTGATTATTTGGTTCTAAACAACTTTTTTCATAGTTTATAATAAAACCAAGATCCTGAAGTAAATTAATGATAAACTGTACGCTGTGATTACAATGTGGGAGTGACTTTTCAATGCAAAATATATCATCTAGGTATATGACAGAAGTAATACTTTGGATCCTTGTATATTCTATAACAGGTTTTAATAATTTGGTAAATACATAGGGAGCAGTACATAACCCGAAAGGTAAACAGTTAAATTCATATAGAATATTGTTATATTTAAATCTAAGATATTTTCGATGTGATTTGTGTATGGATATTAAAAAATAAGCGTCTTTTAAATCTATTGATGCCATAAAACAATTTCTAACTATTAATTTTGCAGCCGTACGGTAATCTTCCATTTTAAAATGTTCTGTTTTAATGAACTTATTCAAACATTTTAAATTTAGGATAAATCGTTTATCACCATTAGGTTTGGGCACAAGAAATATTCTAGACAAAAACTCCCCGTTTTCATGCTTGCATTTTGAGATGGCATTTATCTTTAATAGGTTAAAAATTGATTTCTCGAAATTTAAAGCTTCCTGTTTCGACTTGGGATATACATATGGACAAGTAGATTGTGTAGGGGCATAGGCAAAAGGTATTTTATAGCCTGCTATCCAATCTAATATAACTGGGTCGTTAGTGATTCTTATCCACTTATCTTTAAATAATCGAAGCCGGCCGGCGTACTGTACCTCGCATGTGGTTATTTGCGGTAGGCCCTGCGTGTTGCAGGTGGCGGCGGCGATCGCTCCGCTTGAGGCTGGCGATTGAAGCTCCTCTTCGGCTGACGCTGGCCTGCTGACGACGTCGATGGCATCGCTAGCGACCGAAGGCGCCCTACATCTGGATTGGTCGCCGGTCTCCGATGAAGGGCTTTGAAGTTTAAACGAAAGGGTTTTGGATTATAATTTGTATTATGTGTAATAGAAGCTTTCTTGGTTATTAAACTTTGACCTGATCTCTGAATATTTTGAGCGTTTTTTAATTTTTCTCCAATATTTTCCCCGAATAAATACCTGTCCCTTGCGGATTCGACAAGGGTATCTTTGAGACTAGCGTCTACAACGGATGTAATAAAATTTCGTCTGGTTCTCGTATCAGTATAATGACTGTCACAAAGAAGACGACAAGCGTCACTGATAGGCTTAAGGAGTTTCTCTGTAGATGTCTCCTGATTAATAATTAGTTCAGTTACCCGGGTTAAAGCTGATATAGCAATACCAATTTGTTTTTGCTTCAGCATTAAGGAAAAATCACGTTTAATTTGAGGTTCGGCCAGTGCAGCCTTGGCTTCCGGGTTCAGAGTTGGGGCGATAAGTAGGTCACAATTGCTGGGTATGGTGTACTCTGATAGGATTTTTTCCTTAACCTCTTTTTGCAAACCCTTTGCTAGAATTTCCTGCCAGCGGCTAGCAACGTCCCTGTGTATTGGGTTTCCCAAAGGCGTATCATTTTTGGGTGCATCGCCCAACAAAGTTAAAATGTCACTATTAAGAGTGACGTCATCATTTTCAGAGTTAACATTATTTGTCGTGGTTAGCTCCGGTGGCTGCAGAGGAGCACACCCTTCTGGAGATTGTGCTGGAGGTTGAAGTGGACTCGACGCTGACGTCTCTATGACGTCGTGTGTTTCAACGAATGTTTCAGCCTGTGGTTCGTCATCGAAGTCCAAGTCTGGCATACTTGCAGCATCTGCAAAGAACAACAGTTCTTAGTAAATAATATTCCCCAAGGAATACGGATGTAATAAAAAATTGTCCTGTTGGACGTTAAGCGAGCTACCTTTAGCTTTTTAGTAAAGCAATAAGATTATTTGCATACAAGTGTATGTATTCCCCAAGGAATAAAAAGATAATAAGCAGTATCACTTACTGCAAAGTTCTTCATCAGAAGATTCAATAGGTCGTCTATTATAATTCCTCCGTAATTTTTCTTCCAATTTTGCAATTTTTCGCCGAATACGATCTTCTTTGTCTTCACTTTTTCGTTTACCTCCCATGTTGAGAGCTCTAAGAGCAGACGGTATGAGTTCTAGTCGTGCGAAGGCTTGAGCACGAGAGCGCTGAATGAGTAAAATTGTGAGACATCGCCCCTGACATGGACTATGGTGGGGGAAAAATGGCGGAACAAGATGGCGGCAGACAGTGCTGCCACACCTTTTTTTGGTATTTAAAACTTACCTTTGAACCACGTGCAAGGCTGTTACTAGATGGCGCTGTCTACAACATGTTAAATCGCGAAGAATGAAGCTGTGTAACATAATGCTTTTTATCACATTTTCTACAAGGACCGTATCGACATTCACTTACTGCATGACCAGGCTGCAAGCAATTTTCGCATAACTGTTTATTTTGTATGAATGTGAGTTTATCGTGTAAGTTCAAGTTAAGGAATTTGTCGCAAGAATATAATGGATGTTGTGCATTACACAGTAAACAAGTTTTTGTGCGTGAGTTATTAAAGTTTGAGCGCGGTTTTAATTTGTTTGTGACTACGTTACATTGAAGTTTTGAATGTGATTGTGGAGCGATAGAATGACGTTTGTAATTAGATGAATGTAAGGTTCCAGGTTTTGAATGTGTTGCAGACAAAGTTTCTAAAATATCAGCCTTATTTCTTAAGAATGTTATCAGATCGTCTAGTTTTATTTTATTTGCAGTATCCGTGTCGGTGGTAGGAGGTATCAACATTGTTTTATAGCGTTCCCACTCGCGTTCCGTGGCGGGATCTAACTTTGTAACTACTAAATAGATAACTAAAGTATCCCAATGTTCCGTAGGTTCGCCGAGTAAATTTAAAGCCCGAATATTTTTTAATATTGTGTCAACTAACTTTCTCATCACCGATGGCGACTCCTGTTTTACATTAGGAATAGAAAAAAGTGACTTAACATGATTATGTATGAGTAATCTGCTGTTATTGTACCGGTTTAACAATAATTCCCAAGCGACTGAATAATTGCGTGCCGAAAATTCAACGGAGTTTATAACTAATTGTGCACTACCATGAAGCGAAGATTTAAGATAATGAAATTTTTGGATGTCTGAAATTTCGTGTGAGTTATGAACGAGAGCTAAATATGTGTCACGGAACTCTAACCACTGCTCATAATCACCGTTAAAAGTAGGTAGCGAGATAGTAGGTAACTTAACTGATTGAAATGAACTATTTAATAATATGGACTTGTCACCGGCGGGTTCCTCATCATTGATCATGCACTCAGTCTTTGCTATGACACTATAATAGTTATTTTCGAATTCCTCACGGACCAATAATTGTGATTCTAACTCAGACACCGGGAGTAAACCCTCAATTTTGTTTTGAACGTCATTGAATTCAGTATACAAGTTTTTAGCCCCCTGTAGCCTTATTTTTAGCTCTGTCCGTTGATTATAATTTATGTCTAGTTCCACCAACGTTTCAACATAATTTTTAAATACCGTTAATCTACCTTTTATTGAACCTCTTAGTTTGTTTAAACTTTTAATAGCGTTATCACTATTTCTATCGGAATCGCTTTTAGACATTTTAGATGATTAGGAAAGCTGAAGTACTTACAGTATGCAAACACCAAATTAACAAGTCACAGACCACACACACTCTCGTAGTTAGACCGTTTTGAGTAGGCACCGCAGTGAATTAGCTGATTTTCTATAGCCTGGATTATCTTGCGCGTTGGTTCCCAGTCCACAGATAGTTCAGCTTGAAGATGGTAACTGCTCCCAGTTGTTTGAAGCTGCCTTCTCTCGAATATGCCAATTGTACTTGTACTCCTCTTCTGATTCTTTTCAAGAATCCGACTCGTAGGACCAAATGTTGCGTTGCGTAAATGAAGATGAAGTAAAAATGCGACTTTCTTCGATATTATTTTTAATTGAAGCGAAAATGAATACATGCGTATGTAAAAGTGCGTAAGACGGTGAATGCGAATGCGTATGGAAGAATAATGTACATGCGTAGACAACAATTTAACCACGCGATTGGCTGCCGATGACGTGATACTGAGCGCTGATTGGATAGCGAAAGTACATACAATATACAATACAATACAATACAATATACTTTATTGTGCACACCAATACAGAAAAATAAACAAAGATGAAGAGGCGAGAAAATAACATTGACAATACACAACGGGCGGTCTTATCGCTAGAGTAGCGATCTCTTCCAGACAACCCTTCGGGTGGAGGACACGCTATGAAGTGCATTTGAGCGCCTGGCGAACTTCCATAGCTCAATCCCATTTTCACGTCAGCTTAAACAATAACCTTTAAACATCCTTACTAATATTATAAATGTGAAAGTGTGTTTGTTTGTTTGTTTGTTTGTTTGTTTGTGACGCTTTCACGTCGCAACAAAGCTATTATATGGTAAGGTTTATGTGTGTGGGGATAGTTA
The DNA here is from genome assembly GCA_905404135.1 of Hesperia comma. Taxonomy (NCBI): domain Eukaryota; kingdom Metazoa; phylum Arthropoda; class Insecta; order Lepidoptera; family Hesperiidae; genus Hesperia; species Hesperia comma. Next base: position 4,680,019 of record FR990013.1, read on the forward strand.
GGAGGGTGGAGAGTGACGTAGGCTACTTTTTACCGCGGAAAAACATCCCATTCCCATGGGAAGTTCGATGTTTTGTTAGTTGCTAGATATTCATTTTCGGAGTTGTTAATAGATGGCGGTAATAAAATTCATTTGCAAGTTCTGAATTACGCTGTCAAATACTACATGTAATTTACTTAAGTCATAGGCAAATGTAATAGGCTACTCCCCGCTCCGGCTGTATTCAGTGTACCACCCGCCCGCTGGCACTATCCTGTTGACTGATGTTCGCAAGTTGCTCAGCCAACAGGATAGTGCCAGCGGACCAGAGGGACCTTGGAGTCGAGAGCCTGAACGACTTCATCGAGAGATTGGCACGCAACATGTTTGGGCGTGTCGACGCGTCGCGGTTCCCGCATCTGCAGGACCTGGCGCCGCTCCACACCCGTCCACCGGACCGCTGGGCCTTCCCGCGCGACTTGCTGGTTGCGCGGGACGGGGCTAGCACTGACTGATACTGGGGCTTCGTAAGTCGTCGCCCGGCGCTGATCGGCTCCTGCTGGGCTTCCCACCAGCGGGATTCACCCGGTAGGGCCTCGATCGCCTGGGCGGCGCGAAGATGAACCCCATCCCGTTTAAGACTCTGTGGCCTGTAAAAAGGCCACCACTCAACGGACTTGACCTATTGGTTAACCACAGATGGACAACCAAGGGCCTTAGGGCCCAGCCCAAGAACCGGCCCGTTTTAACGGGCCGCGAGAGACACCCCCAAAGGGGAACTAACTGTCCCGAGGGCTCCACACACCTCAGACAGGGTGGAGTGAAGAGAGCGAGTAGTAGGCTACTTTTTAGCCTAAATTCCTACGGGAGCGGGACCTACGCGGCTGTTACCTACGGGTCCCGAAGCGAAGCGCGGGCGGTTCTCTAGTCCTACATAATCGTTAACTATAAATCGCAAAGAATGAAGCTGCGAAATATAATTGATGATCAAGCGAACTTGCAAAGTGAAGTTCGATCACAATTATATGAGCAGCTTCATTCGACGCGATTTATACACACCCTCCCTACAGATTCAAACAAGATATTATGCCCTACCCGAAAAAACCAAATGAGCAAAAATCCCGAGACGAGTCGAGCAGGTAAGCTAGGGTGGGGATGAGACCACGTGGAGTGACGATTTTTAGTATTGCCAGCTCTAAAAATCCGTGGAAGGCTGACGCTTGGGGCGACATCTACATAATCGTTAACTATAAATCGCGTCGAATGAAGCTGCTCATATAATTGTGATCGAACTTCACTTTGCAAGTTCGCTTGATCATCAATTATGAGTGTCAATTATCCCTTTGTTCACAGACAACGCTACCTTATCTCGGGGGACGAGCGAGATGCGATGCTGAATTATATAAATTATCGTCCTCTTTATTGTAGAGTTTATACGTATATTAAAATGCGATTAGATAGTTTGAAGGTGCATAATAGGTGCGTGATAATTTGCAGGTGGTAGGGCCTAGAGCTCACCCGGGGAAGTACCACCGCCCGCCACGGTACTTAGTACCATTCCTACCGTGTAATAATTGTTTTAAGAACAAATTGTGTTCCGGATAGGAAAGTGTGGAGCCGGTTACACTTTTTTAGAGGCGACCATCTCAATCCTCAGGGGTAGCAACGCATCTGTGACCGAATTAGAACGAGACTCATTGAGTTTAGTTCTGGGTCGGTCACAGTTGTCATGGGCGGCAGCGGAAGGTGGTGCTGCATGCTCGTTTGCTATCTTAATTCCATAAAAAAAAAGTTTGAAATTAAAACTCTTGCGTTACTGAGTGATTGATTGACAGACAGCGCACAACCGAAACTACTGAACGGAAGAAGCTGAAATTTGGCATATATGGTCCTTGAGGAGAGTAGGGGAGCAGTAAGAGAGGATTTTTGGAAATTCCACCTCGAAGGGGTTGAAATAGGGGGGTGAAGTTTAAACGAATTCCACGCGGGCGAAGCCTGCTGGCGGAAGCTAGTATGCCATAACGTGAGTACTGTATATATGTGTAACTGAACCCGAACTGATGCCCGAACTGTCTGTCATCTTGTCAAAATGCGATATTAATAACGTTCTCGGAAGTGTATTTACGAATACGGAATTATACTCTAATGCAGATGTAAAGCACTCGAGCAATGCACACATAGACACCGTTCGGACACCAAATATAGAACCACTTTGAATTACTATTGAACAATGTTGGGTGTCAATTTGTGCCTGCAGTGTATGAAGCTTTACATGTGTACTATAAGTAGAAACGCGCTAACTATGCGTTCCTGACACATGTCAATTCGTCATTTATTTATTTTATTATTTATTTTTATTTTAGGTCTGCCAACAATTGTTACACGAATAATTGGATTTAATACAGACAAAGATATTAACAACTACGTGCACAACCTATTACAGGCAAACACAACATGCATAAGGAAATTCCTTTTTTTTAGGTACAATGGGTAACAATTCTTGAGATGCACATATTCCAAAATAATAATAATTATTATCATTGTATAGTGATCTTGACATAAAAATAAATTTATGAATATTAATGTTAATAATATAATAATAAATTTTATATAAATCGATTAAATTAAATTTTAAAGTTCATTAAATTAAATTTCAATTACATTACTTAAATTAAATGTCATGACTAGTGATGTACAATAAAGAGGCTTTGGGCAAAACGTCACACTCGGAAAACGTCCCATGGGACGTTTCGCCCCCGTCATTTTTTGACTGGGTCGATTGGTCCCAGAAATTCAAAATGAAATTATAGAAAAATCTACATACGTGTGTGAGATATTTTCACTATAAGTAAATATTAAGGTTAGCTTCTATTTGATAATAAAAAGAAATTGAAATACAGTACTTAATATAAATTATTTTTAAATAATTATACAATGACTAATACAAATGCCATAATATCTGTTTTTAATTAGAATTTAGCTTTATGTAAAAATGATGAGACAAGCCTTAAATCTTTACTTTTTATTTAATATTCGTTAATAATACAAAAATTGTTACCTGGCACCATGACTTAAACTACCTGTGATTAAATCGAACGCCATAATTAACACAGGCAATCTAAGGAAATGAACATAATATCTTTAAAATCCTTTTTTTAATATATAATTTGTGTATTCAAGTAGATTGGCAATACTTGAACACCTTTTAAATATGACGTAATAAATGATTTTGGTCATTTTTATGCTTACAAACACATTAATACATAGTACCACTTTAGCTTCAAATTAACATCCCTCGACACTAAAATGCCAATAACTTGTAAATTTCCTCTTAAAGTAGTCAGTGTTTTATGGTTTTAAAATCTCCATTTACCAAGCAACATTTTGAAATTATCTGCACTATTAGTTAACTGAATATTTTTTTCCACCAGCCACCGTCAAACTTGAATCAAAGAAACAATCGAAAAAATAAAAAGTCCTAAATAGACACGAATTTCTAGGAATCACGTAATAATTTGAACTCAGTCATAGCTTGGGATTGTAGACCCAGATTGTTGTAGATTGTAGATCTGAGAGTACGTGAAAAAAAAATATTAAAACCTGTGCTCATTTGTGTAGCCATCAAGTAAAAGTAGGGTAAGAGAGCTTGATTTCTGAAAAATCAAACAAAGGTCAAAATCTCGAAAACGGTGACACTTTTACTAAAACGATTTTTTGACATCTGGTAGGTCTCTCTCCAAGCTATCTACCATTTCAGCTTGTCGTACAACTAACGGGTCACCCTGTATATATTATACACACAATTACATATAAGTCAAGTTTAGTACAGAGCATTGAGCATTAAGTTATCCAAGCAATCTTTGATCTTGAGGAAATATAATTATTCTATGTTGTGATTTTTTTAAATCAAATGTTGATATAATATGTATACGGTAAATAAAATAAATACTATAATCATATATATGTCTATATTAAGTAATAATAGATATTTTTTCTATGCAAGAATATTCTGTTCAATTTTATACTATGTATTTAGTTGTTTTCTTGCAGACTGTACAATATTTTGCAGCGAACAATAGAATTTCTGTATATACTTATAAGTGGTCCGTTTAGCCCAAAGAAAAAAATTAAATTAAATCAAAGGACAAAAACGTCCCGTGGGACGTTTTCCGAGTGGGACGTTTGCCCAAAGCCTCATTATGTCACATCACTACAAAAACAAAAAGTTGATATGACATGGATATAACCTTGAACGAGCGCCGTTTGACGTGGTTTTCTTTTAAAAGGTATTGTTTTTATATTTGTTATTTAAGTAATTGTAATACTTTTAGCCCAAGATTAATACAACTATTGTAAGTTGGCATAATTATTCGATTTAATGTTTGATTTTAATGTTATCACTCGTTAATAAGGCAATTAAAAGATATTAAAAAATTGACAATTAATTGTACGCCAGTTCAAAGTTACATCGCCCAGTCGAATGACAGACTTCAGGAACGTATAGTTAGCGCGTTTCTTCTATAATATATGATTTGTGGTATATGGTATGAAGTCTGCCAATCCGTTCTTATTCAACATGTGAGAGGGATCCTTGCCCAACAGTGGGATTGGTATGGGTTGCGACGATGATGATGATTATGTGTAACTTGTTGATGACAGTACAGATATTTCTGGCTCTTTGATGATTTTGAAGGTTACTCGCTTCAAACTCTTTCGCGATGAAGCGACACCCTTACATCTCTTTAATTTAACGCTGAAAAAAATTAGAGTTTCTCAAAATAAATCAAATTCACAGTGAGAAACACCTGTGAGTAATTCATCTTCCTTACTCGTTATCCTAAATTAATTTAAAAGCACCCTACAAGGAAAATATTGCGTTTTTACCCGACTGCGTCAGAAGGAGGGTTATGTTTTTCGAGTGTATGTATCCATTTGGATTAATTGGACCGCCCCACAGCCTAAACGGTTGAACGGATTTCGACATATGAGGTATCGTTGAATTCGTCAGAACTGTGAAAGTGTCATAGGCTATATGAACTTTCAAAATGGCGCCCGAAAGTGGAAGAAAAAGAGGGGATAATCTTGAGTTTTTTTGTTATCTTAGCAATATGGGTATCAAATGAAAGATCGTGAAAAGACCTTTTCAAAAATATATATCATATATAACGTTAAGGCACACGTTTTAACACAAATTGTCAAAAACCATCCTAAAAAGTAGAATTTTTCGGTGAAAACACTAAAAAGTCTGAAATAAAAATATTATTATAAAAACAAAAAACCCGACTACTTACAAAAGAACTCAAAAGAAAAAAACAAGTGTCACAATATCAACATAAAATACTTCATGGTGCTGCAGGCGGGGACAAACAATACTGTTACCTACGGGTAAAAAAAGATTTATCAAGTACTACGTTTGTCCCCGCCTGCAGCACCATGAAGTATTTTATTGTGACAGCCCTGGCGTATCTGCCTCGCTAAACAATAAACAATAGGGGCCATAAACATGTCGCACAAACAATAGAAACAATAGGAGCGTGGCAATCTCGAAACTACGCGCACGACGCTTCGCCTTACGGCAATAGTCATAAGGGCGAACGTCGGTTGCAAGGAACATACTAGAATTTTATACGAATCGGGTCCGTCCGGAATTAGCGGGAAAGTTCTGGATTGGCGTGAATGGTGCGTGAGTGGTATAAAAAGGGGCGATCGATCAACCGCGGACATTCTAGTTTCGGAAGCGAAACCAGGAAGATACCAGCGATACCTACGAGCGATACCAGTGAGAAGTGAAGTGATTTCTACGAGCGATACAGTGTTCGACGAGTGTGTTTACTAGTACCTACGTGCAGAGTGTTTTAGTGTGTACTGTGTACGTCGTGTAATTTGTGTATCTACGAGTACAATAAAAGTCTTTGTGGTACATTTTGGCATTTTCTCGAACCCATTACTCCTGACACGTAACAATTGGTGACAGAAGCGGAATGCCTGTAGTACCGCAAAGTGAAGAAGGGATTCGTACGCGACGGCAGACGGCATTGGATGCCGCGCGGATGGAGTCTCCGGGGCGTGACCGAATGGAAACGGAGACCACCGCTGGACCTTCAACTACATCAGCTGCATCAGTACCAACATCGAGTGCATTCGATATGGCCTCTTTATTAGAGGCCATACAGCGGAGCCAGCGCGAGGCGATGGAAGCCATGCAGCGGAGCCAACGCGAAGCAATAGAGAGCCAGCGCGAAGCCATGAAGAGCCTAGAAAGTAAATTGGAGAGCCAGTGCGAAGCCATGGAGAGCCAGCGCAAAACCATGGAGGCGGGCCTAGGGACAATCAATGCAAAGCTGGATAGCTTCCAGGGAGACTTGAACGTCGTGAAAGAGGACCTAGAAATAGTAAAAGTGCGTACATCCGAGCACGACCAAGCCCTCAAAAGCCATGACGCGTCAATCAACAGCCTCAGCGCGTCAGTGAACTCCCACGAAACTAGGCTCGTGGATTTGGACAACAAGCTGCAAAAAATGAAGGTTTTGGGCACGGCAGCAACCAGTTCAGGCTCTGGGGCCCCGAAATTTAAGGTCCCAACTTTCGACGGTACGACCTCGTGGACGGCGTTCAGGCACCAGTTCGAGGTAGTAGCTAGTGGGAATGGCTGGGAGGACGAGCACTCATTGGCGGCGCTCACCCTAGCTCTTCGAGGGGAGGCACTGCTGGTGCTTGAGAACCTGCCCGCCGAGCGACGCACCTTGGAGTCGCTATTTAAGGCCCTGGAAGCGCGATACGGGGAAAAGCACCTGGAGCACGTGTACCGCGCGCAACTTAAAGACCGAGTACAGAACATGAGAGTACATGAGCATCGAAGTCCATCGTTCGACCGGAACTACTCAAGAGGACTATCATGTGGGGAAGTGGACGACCATCATGCAATCTGCAGACAGCGACAGGCCAGCCAGTGACCGTCCTAGGAGTTACGGAAGCAAGACTGAAACTCGGAAGTGACACTTACATGCAGTCTGTTTTAGTAGCGGATATAACGGACGACTGCATTATCGGACTGGACTTTCTACGGACACATCACTGTATAGTTGATATAGCCAGAGGAGTGTTAAGCTTCAAGGATCAAGAAGTCTTCTTGGACGGTTCATGTTCAGGAGTAGTGTACTGTTTGAGGACAGTGAAGCTAGCACCCAGATCGGAAACCTTGGTCAAGGTTAGGTTTCCCGAAATGATACAGATGGATCGATGTGTCGTAGTGGAAGACTATGGAAACCACCCCAGTTGGATCACGGCAAGGACACTGCTCATGACCAAACGTGACGCTAAGTTAAAGGTCATCAATCTCAGTAGCACGCCGATACATCTCGCGAAGAATACGGTTATCGGCCGATGTGAAGCCGTGGACAGCTTGAGGAAGGTCCAAGAATACTCGGACAAACCTGGATTAACGGATCACATGACATCTTTGCTGGAGGCGACCAGGAGGAATTTGAGCTCTGAAGAATATACTCAGGCAGCAAAGTTGTTGATGGACTACAAGGACATCTTTACCAGAGGAGATAGCGACCTTGGAAGAACAAATCTTGTCACTCACCCAATAGATACTGGTGCTACTCCACCGATCAAGCAAAGACCAAGACGAGTACCATTGGCAAAGGAAAACGAAGTTGCGGAAATGATTAAGGACATGGCGCGCAGCAAGGTGATCGAGCCGTCAACTAGCCCTTGGTGTTCACCTGTGGTACTCGTGAAAAAGAAGGATGGCAGTACTAGATTCTGTGTCGACTACAGGATGCTTAACAACGTTACCAAGAAGGACAGCTACCCTCTGCCTCGGATTGACGACACATTGGATATGCTTGGTGGAATGAAGTGGTTTTCGACGGTCGACCTGAAGAGTGGTTACTGGCAGGTCGAAGTAGGGCCAGAAGACAAGGAGAAGACTGCCTTTACCACCGGAACCGGAAATGGCTTGTGGCAGTTTCGCGTAATGCCTTTTGGGCTATGTAACGCTCCTGCCACTTTTGAGCGTCTCATGGAGCGAGTGTTGGTCGGACTTTTGGGGGACGCTTGTCTGGTATACCTCGATGACGTCATAGTCATGGGACGAAACTTCGTGGAACACATGCGAAATCTGGAGAAGGTATTCAGACGATTCCGTGAATCCAACCTAAAGCTCAATCCGAAGAAATGTGACTTCTTCAAGAAGGAAGTATCATTTTTGGGACACATCATATCGGACGAAGGTGTTCGCACTGATCCAGATAAGATAAGAGCTGTTCAAGAATGGCCGACACCAAAGAACAAGACCGATGTAAGAGCGTTCTTGGGGCTATGTGCCTATTACCGTCGGTTTGTGAAGAACTTCTCAGAGATAGCCAAGCCATTACACCGTCTCACGGAGGACAAAAGTATCTTCAGTTGGGATTCCGATTGCGAAGATGCGTTTGTTCGCTTAAAGGAACGTCTGTGCTCGGCTCCGATTCTTGGCTATCCCAGAAGGGAAGGCAGATTCACAGTAGACACGGACGCTAGCAATACCGGCATCGGAGGGGTATTATCGCAAGAACAGGATGGCCAGCAGGTGGTCATTGCGTACTTCAGCAAGACCCTTTCGAAACCTGAAAGGAACTATTGCGTGACTCGGCGTGAATTACTGGCTGTGGTGAAGACCCTTCAGCACTTTAGCAAATATTTGCTGGGACGCGAGTTCACGATAAGAACGGACCACGTCGCTCTTAGGTGGCTGCTGCAATTCAAGAACCCGGAAGGCCAGGTTGCGAGGTGGATCGAACAGCTTCAAGAGTTCAACTTCGTAATAGAGCATCGTAACGGAAGAGCTCATTCGAATGCCGACGCCCTATCACGACGCCCATGCTCCGAAGAATGTCGACATTGCATCAAGCATGAGGCTAAAGAAGAGGTCAGGGTGATAAGGATGCAGGACCTAGACAAGTCTTGGGGAACGGAGCAAGTAAGCCAAGCTCAGAAGGAAGACAAAGACCTCAGCCTGATCATGGAATGGAAAGACAAAGGACAGAGGCCCCTGTGGAGTGATGTGTCAGCCTCGAGCGCAACGACTAAGGCATACTGGGCTCAGTGGGACAGCCTTATATTGGAGAATGGCGTGCTTTACCGGAGCTGGGAATCACTCAACGGAAGGGAAAAAACCCTGAAAATGGTTATTCCCAGGAGTAAAGTGGCTGATTTGCTGAAGCTGGTACATGATGGCGCTTCTGGGGGGCACCTCGGCATCAAGAAGACCCTCGTGAAGATACGAGAACGCTTTTATTGGGTGCGATGTCGAAAGGACGTTGAAGATTGGTGTAGAAAGTGTACAGTGTGCGCTTCAGTGAAAGGGCCCCGCACTAGATCCAAGGGGAAACTACAGCTGTACAACGTCGGAGCCCCTTGGGAAAGAATCGCCATAGACGTTGCTGGGCCATTCCCTCAGACGGAAGACGGGAATAGATTCAACATAGTGGTTCAAGACTACTTCAGTAAATGGCCGGAAGCGTTTGCAACTCCGAACCAAGAGGCGAAGACCGTGGCCAAGAAACTTGTCCAGGAGGTAGTATGCCGATTTGGTGTACCATTGGAGTTACACAGCGACCAAGGCAGGAACTTCGAGTCAACGTTATTCCAGGAGATGTGTGATCTTTTGGGAATAAATAAGACACGTACCACACCGGCGCATCCTCAATCTGACGGCATGGTGGAGAGATTCAACCAAACGTTGGAAAATCACTTGGCCAAGGTCGTCGAGGAACATCAGCGAGACTGGGATTGGTACATTCCTCTGTTCCTGATGTCATATCGCTCTGCCATACACGAGTCCACGGGATATACACCCGCTAAAGTTAACTTCGGAAGAGAAATGCGTCTGCCATTGGATTTGCTAACCGGAACACCGCCAGATGCCCCGAAACCAACAGTTGAATACATCGCGGACTTACGGAAACAATTGGACCAGACACATGATCTTGTAAGGGAGCAATGTTTGAAGACCAGCGAAAAGATGAAAACCCGGTACGATCGCGATGCTCGGAAACATGGTTTCAAGGAGGGAGATTCTGTATGGTTACACAATCCACTGCGGAAGAAAGGGAAGTCTCCGAAGCTACAAGCACGATGGGAAGGCCCTTACACAGTTGTCACGAGGATTAATGACGTGACCTACCGAATCAGACAGGGGGACAGAAGAAAGCCGAAGATCGTGCACGTGGACAGATTGGCACCATTTCATGGATCGAATAATGCTCGGGACGAGCATGACTAAGAGGGGGGCAATGTGACAGCCCTGGCGTATCTGCCTCGCTAAACAATAAACAATAGGGGCCATAAACATGTCGCACAAACAATAGAAACAATAGGAGCGTGGCAATCTCGAAACTACGCGCACGACGCTTCGCCTTACGGCAATAGTCATAAGGGCGAACGTCGGTTGCAAGGAACATACTAGAATTTTATACGAATCGGGTCCGTCCGGAATTAGCGGGAAAGTTCTGGATTGGCGTGAATGGTGCGTGAGTGGTATAAATTAAAACGAGTGTGTGTACTTATGTACACGCGTTAGAAGTTATACTTCTTTAGCGTATGTTTATAGATCGTTATGAGTATAATTGTCTACCAAGGCATTAACCTCATTCTGCCACAAAATAAGGATTTGTGATTCTGCTCATTGGTTTCTAAATAACATAACACAGAGAATAGTCAACGTTTGCAATAATTCGGCTGTCCCAAATCAAAACCTAGTAAGGGACTTTGAACAAATTTTACAGGAGATCAATAACGCCATCTATGAAACATTAGGATAACTTCTACGAGGTACTGTTTGTAACGTGTTGAAATAGTACTTCTATTTAATTTTGTTGTCAGATGACGCTACTTTACATTGAAAATGCCAATAGGCCAATCAGTATGAGTGGTTAGCCGGCAACTTCATACAGCTGCGCGCGCATCGCAAAACGAATTTCATGCTGTTAAAATTAGGAGTCGGTGAGCGCAAATTCACCCTCATCAAATTTCCATAACGCGCCAAAAGAAGTATAACTTCAAAAGTATAACTTCAATAACGCCATCTATGAAACATTAGGATAACTTCTACGAGGTACTGTTTGTAACGTGTTGAAATAGTACTTCTATCAATAACGCCATCTATGAAACATTAGGATAACTTCTACGAGGTACTGTTTGTAACGTGTTGAAATAGTACTTCTATTTAATTTTGTTGTCAGATGACGCTACTTTACATTGAAAATGCCAATAGGCCAATCAGTATGAGTGGTTAGCCGGCAACTTCATACAGCTGCGCGCGCATCGCAAAACGAATTTCATGCTGTTAAAATTAGGAGTCGGAGAGCGCAAATTCACCCTCATCAAATTTCCATAACGCGCCAAAAGAAGTATAACTTCAAAAAGGGGCGATCGATCAACCGCGGACATTCTAGTTTCGGAAGCGAAACCAGGAAGATACCAGCGATACCTACGAGCGATACCAGTGAGAAGTGAAGTGATTTCTACGAGCGATACAGTGTTCGGCGAGTGTGTTTACTAGTACCTACGTGCGAGTGTTTTAGTGTGTACTGTGTACGTCGTGTAATTTGTGTATCTACGAGTACAATAAAAGTCTTTGTGGTACATTTTGGCATTTTCTCGAACCCAGTACTCCTGACACGTAACATTATGTTGATATTGTGACACTTGTTTTTTTCTTTTGAGTTCTTTTGTAAGCAGTCGGGTTTTTTGTTTTTATAATAATATTTTTTAGGCGACCTGCCTTGCAAATCTTGATAAATTGTGAGCTATTTTCTTACTGGCTTTAAATAACTTTTAAACTTTGCGTCGTGTTAATTCGTTAAGTCGTAAGAAGTTAGAAGTTAAATATGGCTCGCATTTAGTAGGGATTGACTAGAAAACCCGCCCTCGCTCGCACCGGAAAACTTTACTAAGTTTTCACTAAGTTGTGGGTCTCACACACTTGAAAATTGTTAAATGTGATTTTTTTACCAGCATTATTTTTTAAATATAAACTTTTTGAAATAAAACAATCAAAATTATATTTTAGTGATATCGTTTAAAACAAATTTATTATGTTTACTCACAATTAAATACATACTTTAAATTCTCGTTGTGAATCTACGATGAACCTTAACACAATACAGTAAAGCTGGCATTAGTTATAGGTTGTTAATAAAACGAATTCTATACCGAACGCGAATGGAGGGAGGTCTTGGCAAAGTAATAATAATAATAAATAATCCGCGCCACCGCAGTTCAGCCGTGACCACGATCCATGCAACTGGGTCGAAATATCGGCACACCAAAATACACATCGTGAGTAACCCGTGTATTATAGTAAAAATGAGTGTAATCCGCGATGATAAAAGTTTAAAATCAGTTAATAATAAATAAATAAACGCTGACACACTCATACCCCTGCAGTAGGTTACTAGGTACCTGTGTCGCGGGTGGCATGGACTACACATAAACACATTACAATTACACCCATGACCCGGGTACAAATATTTATCTGCCACATAAATATCTGCCCCGGCCGGGAATCGAACCCGGGACCCTCGCGTCGTAGGCAGGGCCGCTACCAACTCGGCTACAGGGTCGTCAAGTAGAAAGTAGTTAAACCCCATTGGCTTCCAACGGCAGTCGAAGCCGTCCAGATTTCATAGTACGTTCACTTCGCTGGAAGTCAATGGAAAATCTTTGGTTTAGTACGGGTTTACGAGGTAACAGATTTAAGGCCAGTACTGATATACGCCGACCGCTGCCATTGTGGCAGTAAAACACACCGTTTGACGTCTTATCACCATTATCATTTGAAGACTTGGGTTTGATTCGTGGCAAGCTAAAATTTTTTCGACGTGATAATATAAATCGATGAAGACTATTATGCACGAAAAAGTGTCGCGTTCGACCTACCACCCGCGAGCAAGCGAGAGAGCGCGGAATAAGCGAAAGAGACACGATCGGCCTAAGCGTTTGTTTGTGACTCTTCTATCTCTGTTCCACTCCATCGGTCTATGTGATAATCATCGCAACCTATAATTGTCTCACTGCTGGGCACAGGTCTCTTCTCAGACTGAGAAGGTTAAGGCCATATTTCACCACGCTGGCCAAGTGCGGGTTTCCTCACGATGTTTTCCTTCTCGTCTGTACTATACTATGTATCCATGTATGAGTATATACATAGGGTTGAGTTGAGAAGATAAAATTCTTAAATTATGCGTCCCTAACTTTTCGCGGTCTTGCCAAGTTCTCTCGTAAGGGCAAAGGGTTAACATAGCAGAAAGTATGTTAACCCTTAATCACTCGCGCTAAAAAACTTGCATTGATACTCGCATGGGGTCACAGAGACCCCAAACACAAATGGGCAGAAAATTCAAGAAAACAACTATTTTATGAAAATCAACATTTATTAAACTTTAGGTAGGAACAATATTAATGAGATCGAGATAATTAAACTTTGCTAAATAGCTTTTCTGAAACAAAAAAAAGTCTTCCAAAAATATACTTAAAAATCCTAACAATTATCACAAATTTTTTTTGTGTGTTCGCTGCAAATGTGCAGCAGCAGCAGCAAAAATTATTGCATTTCATGCACACATCCGATGTTTTTCGGTCCTTAGACCTTGGGCAAATTTCACAACGCAAGCGTTTTTTGGAAACGTTGGAAACTCCACTTGGACCAGGCGTTGCAAGATCTAAATATTTTTGTAGGCGCCTTTTTAGAACTCTTGGTAGTGACGGTATTTGCGCTCTTGTTTGGCAAAAGGGTTTGGTCAAAAACACCGCCAATAGCTTCAAATAGTCTCGGCGAATAATTTTCGACTGTGTGTTGTGCTTATAAACTATCAAAGAATTTATAGCCGTCACATTGAACAAGTGATAAAATATAACCAGAGGCCAGCGCTTTGTCCTGCGACCAACATTGTAAGTGGAACACATCTGATCATTGGTGTTTTGTCTGACCTTTGGTTTTATTGTAGAATAAAATAATTTCTGGCTTATTCTTAGCCGATTCTACTACGGCATTATCGTGGTGCATAGTTGATAGCATAAGAACAGCCTTTGATTTTTTGGTCACATATGAACAGAGAGTCATATTTTCTTTGAAGCCAAATAGTGCACTTTGTTCTTGGCGTTGTCTGTTTGGTAGAAAATTTGAAGGGATTTCTTTTTTGTTCTTACGAAGTGTACCCACTAGAGTCAATTTTTTTGACAATAAAGTATGTGCCAGTGGAATGCTAGTGTAAAAATTATCTGTGGTGACGTTTCTTCCCGTTCCTTGAATCGGTTCTGTTAGACGAAGTACGATACTTTAAGTGTCATTTGGAAGTTTGTATTCTCCTTCTGGTTGACTACCTACATATACCTCAAAACTTTGTAAATAATAGGTTTTAGCGTCTACCATAGAATAAAATTTGATGCCATATTTACTGGGCTTATCAGGCATGTAGACGACTCCAGAAAATCTTCCTCGAAAAGCCGGGAGTTGTTCGTCAATTGTGACAAATTCGGAAACTGTATAGTGTTTCTTGAACCGATCACTCATGAGAGTACAAAATTCTCTTATAGGAGCTAATTTATCTTTTGACAGTCTTTCTCCTCTAGTCAACCTATTATCGAACCTCAGACAGCGTAATATAAAGAAGAATCTATTGTAGCTCATAGTATCTGAGAAAAAGTCTACTCTAGTTCCATCTTGCGCCCACAAATCTTTATAATTCAAGTGAGAAGATCGCAATACACCAGCCATCATCAGCAGACCAAAGAAAGCTAGAAGTTCGTCATTTTCTATGTCTTTGGCATCTCTTTTCCGGCTGAATTTAGTTTTGACACTCTGTACATAGTCATTGGTGTTATTCAAAATCAAATTAGTAACTTCAGCATCAAAAAATATCAAAAATGATTCTAAAATATCAGTCACATCTTTGGCAGTTCCTTTGGTACCCGGCAAATGAGTAATAATATTATGAGTGCGCGTACGAACTGTTTGGCGCGCTGGCTCTTTTGACCATTTCGTTATTTTATCTTTACCTATAAAATAATTAGTTGATACCTCTGGTTCTGGTTCAATATCGCTTGTATCGGATGATGACTCACTGCTGCTCGAAGCTTGGACATTTTGTTCAATTTGCTGCAAGTCTACATCTTCATCGAAGCAGCTACAATTGCCAGAGTTGTTACTTTCCTCGTCTTCTAATAATTGAAGAATATCATTATCTTGGAGCCGACTCATTGTCTGTAAGTAAAAGTGAACATAAATGTAATAATATCGAACTGGTAATAATGTAAAACAAATATTTTATTGCACACGAATTGAAGAATAATAGTATACAAGACTAATAGGTGATAGTAATACATAGACATTTAAATAAAACTAAAAAAAATGTGTTTTGAAATAAGGAATCGTTTCAAAAAACTTACGTTTACGCTCGCGTGGGGTCAGGTCGACCCCAGCACTATCACAGAGACGCGTCCACTCTCCGGCGCTGCTTGCCGGCAACTGACGTTAAAGGTACCGACAAGTTAGGAAGCTACCTGGACTGTTTTGTTTATAACTTAAAAACTCTAATAGTTATACGCTTTTAAATGCGCTCTGGGGTCACACTGACCCCACGCGAGTGATTAAGGGTTAATCGTTACATAGTATGAAACAAAGTCGGTTGTCGTTCCTGTACGCTTGTGTTTAAACTTTGCTACGGATTTTGATATGGGTTTTATAATTTATTTATTTATTTAATTATTTAGTAACACCTTATTCTAGGGTATACAAGGGCAAAAACTTAATGCCTGATGGCATTCTCTACCAGTCAGCCCTGGGTAGATGTTGAAAAGGCAGATAGTAGGTGTATGAACTGTGAAAAGAGAAATACAAAGGAAGAAGATAATGCTTACAAAATATATGAATAATTATTACCTATATAGAATATACTATAACATACCATACCTAAATAATACATAATAAAATATATATATATACACCTGTATATACCATACAATATAATATATACTATGTAGGGGTATGATCAAAAAAAACGGCTCCGTCTTCAAAAACACCGTTTAATTGGCTCTTCACAGCAGAAGTTACAGCACAGTATAAATTTAATTACAATTTCGTCTTTCGTCCACCCACAGTCACACTCCCGTTCGAACTCCACGTCTTTCACTCACTCGTCTCTGTCATTCGTTCCTCTATCTCATTCATCATACAACCGTCGTCCAATCACAATAATTCAATCACCCTTTCATTTCATTCATACCACAGATTACTTAAACTAATAATGTTACCATAAATTACACTCCTACAATCGGCCATCCTGTTTGAGGCTGACCTCAGACTCTACAACTATCTTATAACTAACATCTTATTAATACGAGTAGAACTAAAATAATGGCAACAATGGTATAGTGGCAACAGTTTCCTAACAACCGAGAACAACAAAACAAAAACTAAAACAAAACAAATTAAAATAAAACAAATAGACACTGACTTGTGACTCGTCTTAGTTGTCCTGGTCGCTGGAGTCATAGTCAAGGCCTTCATCCTCATCGGGCCATGGTTTCATGAAGTCCGCAGCACTGGATGTCTTTATGGGTCCCTCATCATTGCTATTTACTTTGACCACATCATACCTGTCCTTGCCTTTGACTCTATCAACTCTATAGGGTCCTAAGAACTTGGGTTTGAGTTTCATTACTACACCAAATTGTGTTCTTTTTATTGCCACTCTATCACCTTCTTTATATTTCTGACTTTCTTTCCTTTTCTTGTTAAAATTTAATCTATTTTCCTCCTGTATTTTAAGAATTTGCTGCTTAGCCTGAATTCTCAAGTCGTCTCTGTTGTTTATTACTTGATCTCTTGCTTCCTGTTCCAATAATTCATAGAGAATTATATCCTCCTGACATTTCATTTTTTTTACCTATTAACAACTCGAATGGGGTACAGTTAATACTCCTCTGGTATGTACTATTCAATGCTCTTTGCACTTTGCTTATGTGTTTGTACCACACGTCCACACCCCTGGGTCTTCAATGCACAACTTAGTTAATATTGATATTATGACCCGGTGCATACGCTCTACTTGTCCATTTCCTCGTGGTACACCTGTAGTGATCTTTATGTGCTGGATTCCCTCTCTTTCACAGTATTGTTGAAAATCATTACTTGTGAAGGCAGTCCCTCTATCCGAAATTATCCTTTCAGGATTACCGAATGTCTGTTGATGAATTTCCAGTTTATTTAACACCTCTCTTGTGGATGTACCCTTAGTGGGGAATAACCACACAAACTTCGTAAATGCATCTACCACTGTAAGTATGTGATTATATTGTTTGCGAGTTTCAGTCAACGGACCAACATGGTCTATGTGTAGCGTATGTAAGGGAGAATCACCCTTCTCAATTGGACACAAATATCCTTCCTGTTTACCGGCTTTTCTATTTGCCAAGAGACATGGAACACATGTAACAATAAAATCTTCTATCTTTTGAGATACATTTTTAATATAATAATCTTTTTCTAGTAGTTCAAGCATTTTCTTTTTTGAAAAATGACCATTGGAATGAATTCTGCTTATAATTTGTTTTTCTAGACTTTTTGGTATAACCAATTTCTTCTCTGATCCCTTGACTAATAAACCATTATTAATCCAATAATCCTGATATGATTTACTCTGTAATACCTCCTTAATAGCTTTAATACCATCATCCTGTTCTTGGGCTTTTCTAATACTGTCATGCAAAGTCATCTCATTTAGTGCAATAAATGGATTCCTGCTCAGGGCATCTGTGTGCTTCATTTTTTCACCAGCTCGGTGCTCCACAGTGAAGTCATATTCCTCTAGCAGTAACACCCATCTTGCCACCCTGGTCGTGAGATCCTTTTTCCTTAGGGTCATCTCGAAGGCTTTGCAATCTGTAACGATTTTAAATTTTATTCCATAAAGATAACATCTAAATTTTTTCACCCCTTCTATAATGGCTAAAGCTTCAAGTTCATAACTTGTATATTTTTTCTCTGCATCACTCGTTTTACGGCTCATGTAATGGACTGGGTGTAGACAACCATCCTCACTATTCCACTGCATTAAAATAGCAGAGTAAGCTATCCTAGATGCATCTGTATGCAACTCTGTACGGCAATTAGGATTATAAATCTTTAATACTGGATTGCTAGCTAATCTCGACTTTAAAGTATTAAAAGCCAACAATTGTTCCTCAGAAAATTGAAAAGGTACATTCTTCTTAAGGAGATCTGTTAAAGGCTGAGCAATGGATGCATAATTGGGAATAAACTTTCTAAAATATGATGTTAATCCAACAAAGCTATGCAATTGTTTTATTGTTGTTGGAATGGGATATCGAACCACAGCTTCCGTTTTATCTGGAGACGGTCTAACTTTGCCATCCTCAATTATGTGACCTAAATACTCTACCTTCTTACATACCAACTGACTCTTCTTCCAATTGATTTCAAGTCCATAATCAGAAGCCACATGTAAAACCTCCTCTAAATGTTGTATAGCTTGTTCCTCACTCTCTGAGGGAATTATTAAATCGTCTATGAATATTAACAATATACCTCTTGCTATCAAATCTCTAAAGATAATATTGATGAATCTTGTAAAAACTTTTGGACACACAGCCAGACCAAATGGTGCTTTTAAAAATTCATACTGACCATTATGCGTCACAAATGCAGTATACTTAATTGAGTTTTCATGAACTGATAAATGGAAAAACCCATTTTTTAAATCTAAAGTACTAAACACTTTGGCATTTGACAACTTATCAATGTGATCTTGAATCACAGGCATTGGGTATTCATCCTTAACCATCTTTTTGTTTATTTGTCTATAATCAATACACACACGAGTATTACCATCTTTTTTGCGAACTAAAACTACAGGACTGGAATATTCTGAGTAACTCACCTGTATTATTCCGTTTTCTAACCATTCCTGTACTTGTTGTTCAACAATCCGTTGTTCAGTAAAGGCTAATCGACGCGGTCGTTGAGCTACGGGTATATCGTCTTTCAAAACGATCCTCAATTGAATAGGTGCCTCCTTCGTCTTCATTGGTGTATACATTTCAACCATACGTCTTAGTTTGCAATGCGTACCCATAAGGACACCTGTACCTAAGGAATCAAATTCTAAATTAGACACACAAATATTTCGTAACCAACTTTCGTTGCCGGCTAATAGAAAAATACTGCCACTATCCATTACCATTACCACCTTTTGTAAAAATTCCTGACCTATAATTACAGAATACGGCATACAATTCGAAGGAATTACATAAAAATCAATGTTATTGTAAGTCGTTTTATCTATTGTTATTGACAAACTTATGCGTCCTAACGAAACAATATTACTTGAACCGATACCTTTCATAACAATATTACAACTTTCTAGAATCGGAGCATCTAAACATTTATAAAAATCGTACCACAATAAATTTACATCACTGCCGGTATCAATCAACGCATTTATAAGTTTACCGCAAATTGTTAACCATTTTATCGGCTTTTTGACAACCTCGTTTGAGTTCATAATCACAGACTTGCTATTATTGACACATCTGTCACTGTCATCCACGTCTCGGCTGGTACTTCCGTCATGTGTCATCATTGACGTTGACGTATGACAAATGTCTCGCGTCTGGCAGCAACGATGACATTCCGCCGCCATACTGGATGAATGAGCGCTCGCGCCGCCATGTCTAAAGCCGTCTCTTTCTTCCGCTGCCGTCTCGCTCTCGACGCACATCGCTTGCTTCGCGTTTGAATTTGGCGGTTGCGATGAGTAATGACCGGAACGATGCGAAGTAGTTTCGCGCTCTCCAATCACGGCTGGTTTTGACGTCGCTGAACGGTTACTATTGGACCTGCATTGCGTAGAATGATGACCGAAGTTATTACACTTAAAACATTTCATTCCTTGACCTTTGTTCTTGTAAGGGCAATTTACAGATAAATGATTACCCAGTTCTCCACAATTGTAACATCTTTTCTTATTATTGTAAACTGGAATTTGACGTTGCTTTGTTTGCCGATCTTTAACAACTTCGTCGTTTGGATGCATCTTTTTCTTCATACGTTCATATAAAAATAATTTTTCTTTTAATGCAGGGTATGACGTGACTCCGTATAATATGGCCTTATTTACTTCTGTATCCGTTATGCCATCTACTATATACTGGATCGATACGTAGTCTGGGAACTTAGCGCGTTTTCCCAACTCCTTCATAGTTAGCATATATTGAAAATAACTCTCATCCTTACGTTTTTTCCGCGCCGCCATTATCTCATGCATCTCTTTAACATTGACACTTTCTGGAAATTCTTTTAACAAAGCCGCCTTGAGTTCCTCATATGTTTTAAATGTCTTTTCTGACCTTAGCCATAATTCTGCGGTGCCTGTAAGGGTTCTTCTCGCGATTATCAACTTCTGTTGCGGTGTCCATTCAAATATCTCCGCGTTGTCTTCAATGTCTTGTGCCCACTTGCTCGACGCGTAAGTTTTTTCGTCGCCGCTAAACTTACTTATGCCGTACAGCCCATCCATCGTAAATTTCGATTCCGCCTCCGAACCGCAAAATGACATTGCGTTTGCGCCGTCTTTCGTCGTAAGTAAAGTAACGTCGTTTCGCACGCGCCAAAAAGTCCGCCGTCTTTTGCTGTACAACCACGCCACGCCGTAGGTAGGTACAAGTGCTCTCGAATTCTTTCCCGGACGAGCTCCCAAAAATTTGTAGGGGTATGATCAAAAAAAACGGCTCCGTCTTCAAAAACACCGTTTAATTGGCTCTTCACAGCAGAAGTTACAGCACAGTATAAATTTAATTACAATTTCGTCTTTCGTCCACCCACAGTCACACTCCCGCTCGAACTCCACGTCTTTCACTCACTCGTCTCTGTCATTCGTTCCTCTATCTCATTCATCATACAACCGTCGTCCAATCACATTAATTCAATCACCCTTTCATTTCATTCATACCACAGATTACTTAAACTAATAATGTTACCATAAATTACACTCCTACATACTATTTAATATATCACTACATAGTATAAAACAAAGTCGCTATTTTTGTCTGTTTGTTTGTCTGTTTGTCTGTATGCTTAAATCTTTAAAATTACGCAACGGATTTTGATGCGGTTTTTTGTAATAGGTAGAGTGATTCAAGAGGAAGGTTTTTATGTATAATAACATCTATTAAATAATGGAGAAATACTGTTATTTTCAGGGTTTCTAATGTGGTGTCGTAAATTCTTACATTTCTTGCCGCTTACATTGCGTACGCAGGCTTAACCTTACAGGATTTATAAAAATAATGTACTAAGTATTGTACACCTTGAAAAGGTCTACAGAAAAGTCCGCGATGGTATATGTCTATCTCTTATGGATATCCCACAATAACATTTTTAGGGTTCCGTACCCAAAGGGTAAAACGGGACCCTATTGCTGAGACTTCGCTGTCCGTCCGTCCGTCCATCCGTCCGTCTGTCACCAGGCTGTATCTCATGAACCGTAATAGTTACTGTGACGATGGCTATCACACTGGCTGCAGCAAGGACGATGAACTTCCCTATCGATAAGTTATTTCACAAAAATAAACTTCAGCAGTATATTTCCACATAGTTTATTACACATTATTCTCTACACTTATTACATTTAATTACCAATTAATTTTACAAGTATACATTCGGGCAGAACTTCCCCTTGCAACTGTTACAAAAATAATGACCTGCACTGCCTTAGTCCGCCATATTTATATCCTACTCTCAACCCCACTTTACAATTAAATCGGAAGTCAATATCACTTATATAATCTCAAACAATAAATGAATTTATTAATAAATCGTAGGAATAAATTATTATACACAGAATTATTATACAAACAATTATACAGTTATTGTAATTAATAATTAATGTTGGGTTATATCGGGGTGCCGGAAGTAGAGCTTGTAACACTCGGCCATCCTGCAGCTGTCGTGTCTCACGGCGGTCATCATTAGGTCATCGTTGCTAGTCTGCTCGCGTCCCGATTTGTCACCGGTCTACGGCGGCATCTGAAATTGAAACACCGAACGAGTAACTGGTTCTTGTAATTACTACAAATAACATCTTGTCACGTACAAGCTCGCTACATGTACTAAGTAATAAATAATAATCGGGCTTTATTGTCAATAAAAGTTAAATAAAATGATATTTATTTTTCTTTGGTGACGTTTGTATTCTCAATTGCATATTTTTTTCTATTTATACAACTTTTTCAGTCTAATGTTAAGTGAAGCCCATCAAAATAGAAATCTGAAAAGTGCATTCAAATCGGATAAGCAATTCTAGAGGATTAATGTGCACAAACCTACAGACAAATAGACAAAATGGCAAAACATTGTTTTGGGTTCTCTTGATTAAATAAAGACCTCATATTATTATGAATTTTTAAATTTGTTGCCATGTACAGACACCGATCAGTTAAAGTTTTATTACGTATAGGATAGAAAGTTAATTTATTTATTTCATCCCATTGCTATTAATGTAACTTACACAAATTTGATTTATTTTGACAGCTTTAATAGATTCACACAGCTTTCAATTTAATTCGCACAGATTTTAATATAATTCACATAGCTTTTAATTCCATTCACACAGGTTTAAATTCCATTCACACAGCCTTTAATTCCATTCAAACAGCTTTTAATTCTATTCACACAGCTTTTAATTTCATTCACACAGTTCATTCACACAGCTCTTAATTTCATTTACACAGCTTGTACCTACATTGTTTTCAATTTATCCTGTTTTTCTAAAACTTATTATTTCCACGTACTTAGTTAAACCCAGTTAATCTAGTTCGTAATTGTACAAGAATTAAGCACCAGAATAGAGAACGCGCACTTAGCAACTGAATCCCCTTTGTGTAATTTTTAGTTCATAATCTGGGTCGCACAAAGAATAATAATAATTATTTAATTCATATTATTTTGATATAAACACTACCTAAAGGGTTGTATTTCATCAATAAATTTTTCCTTTTGCATGTCCATCACGAATCAGAGTAGCAATCACACACACATACAGCAATCAGGCACAATTACCAATTTTAAATGAACACCATAAAAAATAATAGTTTAAAAAAACTAAAAAACACGCTTTTTATAGAATACTGAACTAAAAAAATAGAAAATAAGTTTCAATAAATTTAAATTAAGAATAGTGTTAAAAATTTCAACAAACATGAATTAATAATAGTGTAAATAAAGAAAATATTTTATTTAAAAAAAGCGTGGGGTGCTATTTAAGATATTATCAAAATGACACCATGCACCCCACGCTTTTTTTTAAATAAAATATTTTCTTTATTTACACTATTATTAATTCATGTTTGTTGAAATTTTTAACACTATTCTTAATTTAAATTTATTGAAACTTATTTTCTATTTTTTTAGTTCAGTATTCTATAAAAAGCGTGTTTTTTAGTTTTTTTTAAACTATTATTTATTTTCGACTTTTTAGTTTTGTTTATTTATAATAGCTTGTTTTTATAATTTTAAACTATTATTTGGTCTCTATCGATCTATCTACTGTGATAACTTAGAATTCAAATAAACAGAAGAACAACGCCATCTAGTAAAACGTAATGTACGCAGTCAAACTGAATACGCAGTTACAGCTAGTTGCCCGTAAATATGGGTAGATGGCAGTAGCAAATGGATAGATGGCAGTAGTGTGAGAGTAAAAAAATTAAAATCTTATTTTGCATATTGAAAATTGGAATAATTTTATCAAAATAGTGTAATGTCATCGGAACTCGATAAATCTACAAAGTTTGAACGAAATCTGGCCATTTAAAGTGGGTCAAAATCGCGTCCAAAGAAGTCGGTTACAAACAAATATACAAACATACAAACATACAAGTGAAGCTCGGTAGTCTCTTTATGCGAAGGAGAGTTACATACAAACATACATACAAACATACAAACATACAGGTGAAGTTATAGGCTAGGGAAGGTGGAAATTAAAGAAGTTAGGAAAAACGCCTATTTTTAGGAAAATCCGCGATAGATTTGCGTGGAAAGGGTCTAGAAAATTAGGGATCAACTGTTTATAGGTGCGTTATGAATTTGAAGCAAAACGCCTGAGGGGCACGGAAGATATTAACAGAAATGTAGGTTTAAAATGAACGAATTTAGTATAAATCAAGGAAAAACAGTTGTAACTCGGAAAATTCGCGATGGATTTTCGTGGAAAAGGTATAGGAAGTTAGGGATCAGTTAGCTTTAAGTTAGTTATGAGTTTGAAGCACAACGGTTGAGGGGCACGGAAGATATTAAAGGAAGTATAGGTATAAAATTAAGAAAAAAATGAGGAAAAACAGCTATTTCTCGGAAAATTGTGGTCGGATTTTCGTGAAAATGGTATAGAAAGTTAGGGAATAATTAGTTGCAGATGCTATATAAGTTTGAAGCAAGAAGACCTTTGGGCACCGGAGATATTAAAGAAAATGGAGTAAAGTTACATACAAACATACAGGTGAAGTTAATAAAAGCGTGTTAAAATGATTCAAGCGATCAGCGTAACTAGGAATAGCTTTACTTAAGTTGCATGAGTATGTGAGATGCCATAAGAAACGTTTCTGAACACTTTCGAGTCTTTTAGAATACACGTCGTAATACGGATTCCAAGCAACGCTACAATATTCTATTCCACTACGTACTAACGAGTTATAAAGTATAATTTTAGTCTTAGGGCATTTAAGCTCTCTGCAATTCCGAAGAACAAAACCGAGGCATTTGAATGCTTTACAGCAGATGTTATTTATGTGTGAGTTGAGCCTGAGCTGACTGTCGAGTTCGATTCCTAAATCTTTAATGCAATTAACCTCCTGCAGTGTGTCGTTACCTATTTTGTATTTGTAATTCAACTGTTCTTTTTTACGCGAAAATCGAATCGTATAACATTTAGAGGCATTAAGGTCCATATCGTTTGAATGACACCATGAAGTCAGGCGATTAAGATCATCTTGTACAAGAGCAAGGTCAGACGCCGAATTAATAGTTTTAAAATTTTTTAAATCGTCAGCAAACAGATAGTAGTTGCAATGATGAAAGCATTCGCCGATGTCGTTGATGAAAATGTTGAAGAGTAAGGGGCCTAAATGCGAACCTTGCGGAACTCCTGATGATATCGAGTAGGGTTCAGATGAGTAGCCTGATGCAACAACTGTGGATGATCTGTCAGCTAAATATGACTCAAACCAACTTAGCATGGGTTCAGCCACTCCAATAGTGTAAAGCTTGTTAATTAGCAATTGGTGGTTGACCCGATCGAAGGCCTTACTAAAGTCCGTATAGATTGCATTGACTGAGGACCGTTTATCAAGGTTAATGGAAACATTATTGACAAAAGAAACCAAATTGGTAGCCGTTGATCTGGCTCTCGTAAAGCCGTGTTGGTTTGGGTTTATCTGGTGCTTAAAGTGCCACGATAAAATAGGGCAAAGCAATTGCTCAAAGACTTTGGCGAACACTGGGAGGATAGAGATTGGCCTGTAGTTTGTAACATCATCTTTGTCGCCGTTTTTGTGCAAGGGAACGATTAAAGTATGTTTCCAGTCAGATGGAAAAGTACCACTTATTAAAGATCTGTTAAAAATGTAACGCAAAGGCTTTGCAAGCGCAGATGCACAATTTACTACAAAGATAGCCGGGATTCCGTCGGAACCGGCTCCCTTATGTATATTGAGTCTCTTTAATACCTTTATGACTTGGTCATCTTTGAACATGATT
Organism: Hesperia comma; assembly: GCA_905404135.1. NCBI lineage: Eukaryota > Metazoa > Arthropoda > Insecta > Lepidoptera > Hesperiidae > Hesperia > Hesperia comma. The sequence continues at coordinate 4,705,817 of FR990013.1, forward strand.
GACGTGAGGTAATTGTTTGTTGGCCTGGCTACGTGGTCAGATTGAATATCTGATGAACGAAAGTTCGAAGTGCTGATGTTAAAGACTTTAGAAAAATTTTTGGCGAATAGGTTACAGATATCTTTGCCGGTTAAATAAATAAAAAATAAAGAATAGTTTAAAAAAACTAAAAAACACGCTTTTTATAGAATACTGAACTAAAAAAATAGAAAATAAGTTTCAATAAGTTTAAATTAAGAATAGTGTTAAAAATTTCAACAAACATGAATTAATAATAGTGTAAATAAAGAAAATATTTTATTTAAAAAAAGCGTGGGGTGCTTTTTAAGATATTATCAAAATGACACCATGCACCCCACGCTTTTTTTTAAATAAAATATTTTCTTTATTTACACTATTATTAATTCATGTTTGTTGAAATTTTTAACACTATTCTTAATTTAAATTTATTGAAACTTATTTTCTATTTTTTTAGTTCAGTATTCTATAAAAAGCGTGTTTTTTAGTTTTTTAAAACTATTATTTATTTTCGACTTTTTAGTTTTGTTTATTTATAATAGCTTGTTTTTATAATTTTAAACTATTATTTGGTCTCTATCGATCTATCTACTGTGATAACTTAGAATTCAAATAAACAGAAGAACAACGCCATCTAGTAAAACGTAATGTACGCAGTCAAACTGAATACGCAGTTACAGCTAGTTGCCCGTAAATATGGGTAGATGGCAGTAGCAAATGGATAGATGGCAGTAGTGTGAGAGTAAAAAAATTAAAATCTTATTTTGCATATTGAAAATTGGAATAATTTTATCAAAATAGTGTAATGTCATCGGAACTCGATAAATCTACAAAGTTTGAACGAAATCTGGCCATTTAAAGTGGGTCAAAATCGCGTCCAAAGAAGTCGGTTACAAACAAATATACAAACATACAAACATACAAGTGAAGCTCGGTAGTCTCTTTATGCGAAGGAGAGTTACATACAAACATACATACAAACATACAAACATACAGGTGAAGTTATAGGCTAGGGAAGGTGGAAATTAAAGAAGTTAGGAAAAACGCCTATTTTTAGGAAAATCCGCGATAGATTTGCGTGGAAAGGGTCTAGAAAATTAGGGATCAACTGTTTATAGGTGCGTTATGAATTTGAAGCAAAACGCCTGAGGGGCACGGAAGATATTAACAGAAATGTAGGTTTAAAATGAACGAATTTAGTATAAATCAAGGAAAAACAGTTGTAACTCGGAAAATTCGCGATGGATTTTCGTGGAAAAGGTATAGGAAGTTAGGGATCAGTTAGCTTTAAGTTAGTTATGAGTTTGAAGCACAACGGTTGAGGGGCACGGAAGATATTAAAGGAAGTATAGGTATAAAATTAAGAAAAAAATGAGGAAAAACAGCTATTTCTCGGAAAATTGTGGTCGGATTTTCGTGAAAATGGTATAGAAAGTTAGGGAATAATTAGTTGCAGATGCTATATAAGTTTGAAGCAAGAAGACCTTTGGGCACCGGAGATATTAAAGAAAATGGAGTAAAGTTACATACAAACATACAGGTGAAGTTAATAAAAGCGTGTTAATAAAAATGTCTAAATATACTCTTCTGACATGGACTTATCAAGAGAGCGGTTGTTTCTCGTTATTAGTCAGAAATAATTCCACGACCTTTTGAGGGTAGATTTAAAACAAAATAAATAACAAAAAAATAATTCGCTTTACACTACAGATTACAAATATTAATGTTGAAGTGTGTTGAAGTACTTTCTTTTTATTTAAATTATGGTACATATACATAATAAGTATTTTATTCTTGTTGTTACAGACGAAAGTATGTAATGTTTTAATTTTGTTGTGTAATATTGTGAGTTGCTTTATACAATAACATGTAGGTTAAAAACTGGGAGCGACCATTTTAGAGGCAAATTCAAACTGTTATGCGAACCGACTCCGTTTTCTCATAAATACTAGGACGTCAAAGAGCACAAACATATACAAGGACACAAACATATACAAATGACGTTATATACGATGGCTGTACTATATATGTGAACTAGTAATAATAGTAAATATTAACGTGTGTGTAATAAATGTGAACGTGTGGTTGGTCATGTGATGATTGGTGAAAGATATATAATCCTGTGGCAAATACAATTATGGAGTTAATAGTATAACAAGGTGTAAAGGCCTTATCAAATAAAATTATAAAATTGGAGTTGTTTTTTTTTCTCTTATGATAATTAATTGATTAATAAATGCCCATGAGGAAGTATTTTTTATCCTTACTTTGTTAATGTAATAGTATGTAATTGAAATGATTGTATTGGTGCACTTATATGAAATCGTCAAGAACTGATTATATTATATTTATTTGTTTTGTTTTTTGTTTTTCATATGTTGTAAGCATAAATAGCAGCATCTATTTATTCTATATACATGTAATAATTTTATTTATGACTAATGAGTGATGTGTACTGCTGTAGGTAAGGGACATGATCACATTGCACTTATATAATCAATAAGTTTTAATCTCCTATAAATTAAATTCTAATAATATATTGTTGAAGAACCTTAACAAATGAATAATATAAGAAGGTGATATAAGTGGAGTAAATAACCATTACTTAATATCTATTGAAAATAAAGCTAAAACAAATCTTGTTTGTTTTAAATTTTTGTTTCATTGTGTTGTAAATATAATGCTTGAATGAATATAGGAACATAAGCAATTATTTTATTGAAATAATATTTACAGCATTAACACATAAAGTAACACCTTCAATTGCGTATTTTTTATTTATTACAAATTATTATTATTAACATTACAGGTGCTACGTCCTAATGCATTAAGTGTATTTCATATAAATTTCTTAATAAACAGAGTAATAATCATATCTTAGTAAATCATTATTATAGAATGATTATGACTAAACGAATTGATGTATTTACTTGACAAAATTATTAATTGGCATAATTTTAGAGATAGTACGTGATGAAAATAATTGTGTTGAATAATTCAACATGCGTTGTAAGTAATATACCAATTAATTGAAAATTGTAATGTAAATAGGTAGGTATATCACAAAATAAATGTATTAGGTGGCTCGAGTTTGCGTATTGTATATTATTGTGAATAACGATACATAAATAAATTAATAAATCAAGAGCATAATTGGATTGAACCCAAAATTTCCTTCAATAAATATGGTGACTAATTAAGACCATGAAATATACAGTCTATTAAATTCATGACCCATGTAACAATAAACAATATAGACTATTTTGTCAAATTCCCTCTTTCTTGAGAAAGTCAATTAGCCATAGCTATAGCTATGCTATAGCTATGCTATATAGCTATGCTCTAGCTTTCGTCAATAGATACCAAATATTAAATATAAGATACATACGTATAATACATAGATACGTTAAACATTACTCTACAACAGTGATGATAGGTTGACCTATAACTTATTTACAATACTCAGCGTAGGTATATGTTATTGTAAAGCAAGTCGGTAAATGAGGATTTGGCTGCAGTCAATCCTGAGCGTGCTACCAGATCATGTTTATGTCAAAAGTGTATTATGTAGGTATGTTGTCACACCAGAATGTATGTTAAAAGAGGTCCAATCTAATTCGCAAAATCATTACAACAAACAAAAAAATAACATTATCGCATGTTCAATAAAAACTTATTGCAACTTACTATTGAGCGCTTGTTTCTTTTAATCCTTTATACCTACTTAGGTTAATCTATTTCGCATTTTATTTTTATTGGTTTATTTATTACAATTTATTGCACACCATAACAACAAATTGGAATAAAAATATTGCAATTTATATTACTTGTGCAGAAAAGGTTATAGCAAAATTGCGATTTCTTCCAGAGTACCTTTGGGAAGATGATAAAGGTTTTACTACTTAGGTTAGCACATATCTATTTTGGGTGTGGTTATAAGTTTAAGTTTTTCATAATAGCCCTACAACCTGGTTGTGGGGACACACAGCATTTCTTTAGTAACCTCATTGATCTATCATGCAGTTCTACAGCATTTTCATAGTAGCCACACAGATCCACTATGTAAGCACAGTGTTTTCATAGTAGCCATACAAATCTGCCAAGTAGACGCACAGAATTCTCATAGAAGTCACACAGATCTGCCAATAGTCCTACAACCTAACTATGGGGACACACAGCATTTCTTTAGTAGCCACATAGATCTCCATGCAGTTCTACAGCATTTCCATACTAGCCACACAGATTCACCATGTAAACACACAGTATTTTTACAGTAGCCGTAAAAATCTGCCAAGTAGGAGAATTTTCATAGTGGTCACACAGATCTGCCATGTAGTCACTTACCTATGCGAGATAACGGCTTGATATTATTAGATCGATTGTTTTTATTCTAACCACACAGTCTTATTGTTATTTTGTTATCTATTTCCTTTTTGCATTTCCTTTTGAAAATACTATTCTGTTCTAATGCTGACAAAAAAATAAATTTCTATAGCTCAATTGTACGCCCTACCCTGTTTCCAAAGTTATTTATGTACTCAGCTTAATAGGTTGTCTAGAAGAGATCGCTATTTAGTGATAAGGCCGCCTGTTGCACTAATCTCTGTGTGATATTGAGTTATTTAGTTCTACCCCGAATAAGAACAAACTACGGCAAAAAACAATTACTTTTGAAAGAGCACAACTTTACAACAAAATACCCTCAGTTGTTAAAAATAAAATAACAAAGTGGAAAGATTTCAAAAGAAAATTAAGTCAGTACATTATTGAGAATCATGTTTAAATTATCTTTACGGGTAATATGTATACTGTATTCATTATGTTTTAAGTATTAATTTTGCGAACGATTGTATAAGTGCATTATGTTATATTTTTAAGTTCTCATGTAAGTGACTGTAGTCTTTGTGAGAATAAATTCTTTAAACACATATTGTGATCATGTAATATGTTTTGGCGTATAATAAAGAGGATTTTGTTGTTGGTGTCATTTCACTTTAGATAGCAACAAGACAATTATTGTTATTACTATTATTTTCCATGTGAATACGTACAAGTGCTGTGTTGTCGTGTAGATATACCTATCGTTAGGTAACGGGTCAGCAACCACTAACCAAAACATTCAATATTTAAGAACTGTCATAAGATTTTATAACCTTCTAAGAAAGACCACTTCCTTCGATTAAGACAAAATGAATATGACGTACCTGTTCGTTTCTTTGTTCCTTCGATCACAAGAAGTCCCCGCCGCATGCCAGCGAGTAGTTTGGTAGACATGGATGGCGTGTCAAAAAAAAAATCTCCGTTCCTTTGACCAAGATAATATGGGCTGTAAAGGAAAATATCCCCACTTCTGAAGTGTGACGATGGCTATCACACTGGCTGCAGCAAGGACGATGAACTTCCCTATCGATAAGTTATTTCACAAAAATAAACTTCGGCAGTATATTTCCACATAGTTTATTACACATTATTCTCTACACTTATTACATTTAATTACCAATTAATTTTACAAGTATACATTCGGGCAGAACTTCCCCTTGCAACTGTTACAAAAATAATGACCTGCACTGCCTTAGTCCGCCATATTTATATCCTACTCTCAACCCCACTTTACAATTAAATCGGAAGTCAATATCACTTATATAATCTCAAACAATAAATGAATTTATTAATAAATCGTAGGAATAAATTATTATACACAGAATTATTATACAAACAATTATACAGTTATTGTAATTAATAATTAATGTTGGGTTATATCGGGGTGCCGGAAGTAGAGCTTGTAACATTACACAGTTGAAATTTTCACAGATGATGTATTTCTGTTGCCGCTACAACAACAAATAAGTACTAAAACACTGAATAAAATAAATATTTGAGTCGAAATATGGCTTCGACGCTCCAGCGATAAATTAGTTATCTTTCGCTCCAAGAGATGGCGTTGCTTGTGGCTAATATGTAGTCCGATGCTTTTAGTTACCTGTCGGTCCAAGAGATGGCGTTGCTTGTGGCTAATATGTGGCTACTGATGTAAATGTAAATATTTAAGTGAGGCTTTCATACAAAAGGCCAGATTTTTTGGCGTTTTATACATAATGGTACGGAACCCTTCGTGCGCGAGTCCAACTCGCACTTGGCCGGTTTTTTGTCATTTACTTTTTACGACAAATAATGGAAAATTTTCGAAGCGATTTTAACCAATACAGCATTAATCCTTATCCAATTAAATAGCTTAAATACATTGTTGATTTAATATAGATCTATATAGTCCTTTACAGCACGAGATTTAAATGAATATTTTCGAAGATATAACAGATTTAAAATTTCGGGACGTAGCGCTTGCGGCGGTACTGGCCGGCCGGGGCGAGTGACATAGGCCATATATGTTATATTATACCCGTGCGAACCCAGAGCGGGCCGCTATGTTTTTATATACAACGTTCACAGTTTTTCTGTAGTGTATTTAGTATCAGCATTGCACCCGTGCGAAGCCGGGGCGGGTCGCTAGTACATAATACAATATATACATAGTACAATAAAATACATACATATTTCTGCACAATACGTTACAACTGGTGGAATATACCTAAATATCAATTAAGGGTGGAATTTAGAAAATGTTCTCGGAGTCGTTTCTTAAAACAGAACTTGGTGGATATCTTCCTCAACTCAGTGGGTAAGGAGTTCCAGAGTAGCGATGCCTGTACACTGAAGGAATATTGGAGAAATCCGCTACTATGCGGTGGAATATTGATTCTAAAATTAGTACTCGACCGAAGATTTTTGTCATGAGTTGTAAATCGATATTGGAAGTCATCTTTAAGATACTGCGGAGAATTGGGATCGTTTAAGATAGAAAATAGTAAAAGGAGAATCCTAGAGTTACGCCTCTCACGAATTGGGAGCCAATTTAGTTGACGGCGAAATACAGAGACGTGATCATATTTTTTAAGGCCGAAGATAAATCGAATACAATTTTTGAGGAGGCGCTCTAGTTTATTGAGAAGTTCTTCGGTGAGGTCCGGGTAACACACATCTCTGTAATCAATTAACGGTAGGATGAGAGTATTGATCAGCAGCAATTTGGTCTTTACAGGCAGGAAGTTTTTAAGGCGGTAAAGGGAACGCAGAGAAGCATTAACTTTACGGCAGATTTCAACAATCTGAATGCCCCAACCGAAAGTCTTGTCGATGTAAAGACCAAGATTTTTTATTGATTCACTCAGCTGAATTTGATTGCCACTATAGTAGATGGCCGGCAGGGAATCTTGGTCAATAGTTGATAAAAGTCGGGAGCTACCAACTAAAATAGCCTGGCACTTACTTGGGTTTACAGAAACTCCATGGCGCAGAGACCAGTTATACAACCTTGCTAGGTTTGAATTAATTTTATGTACAGCACTGTGGAGTTGATGGGGTTCAGATTGAACATAAATTTGCAGATCGTCTGCATACAGATGATACGAACAGTCGAGAATAGAAGTGATGGAATTTATAAACAGTGAAAAAATTAACGGAGAGAGAATGCCGCCTTGTGGCACGCCAGCAACAAGATCAGTCCAATTGGAGGACAGTTCCCCCATACGAACAGACTGCTGACGCCCACGAAGATAGGATGAAAACCAATCCAAAACTGTAGGAGTGAATTGCAGATGGGAGAGGATGGCAAGCAGGATATCGTGGTCGACTGTGTTAAAAGCGTTAGAAAAGTCGACAAGCACCATCACGGTAAGCTTTCTGTCATCCATCCCACGTCGGATATCATCAGTAACTTTGACCAAAGCCGTGGTGGTGCTATGCCCAGGGCGAAACCCAGACTGGTATACACTCAGTAGGTTATGTTTTAATATATGAGAAGAGACTTGCTTATGTACACAGGCTTCCAGAATTTTAGAAAGGAACGGGAGAATAGATATGAGTCGATACTGGGTAGGGACGTAGGGAGTACAGGATCGGAGACCTTAGGGATAGGAGAGACGAATGCTTTTTTCCAAATAGCAGGATACTCTCCAGTCGTTAACGAGCAATTAACAATGTTAGCGATAGCAGGGCTGGACAAGAGCGTCGATTATATGACAAACCATAATCCTGCTAACGTCATCACAACCTACAGCATTGGATTTTATAGACAAAATGTTTTTCTTGATTTCCTCTTCTGCAACAGGTAAAAAATTGAAGGCTGGACAAGAAGGAGATTGCATTGCAGCAATAGAAGTAATAGTCTGTGCGCGACTAACATTATCTAGAAGAGAAACAGAGGCGAAATGTTTATTTAAATTATCTAGCGGTAATGTAGGCTTGCAATGTAATGAGGAAGGTGTGATTATACCAATTGAGCGAAGGAATTTCCACACATCGGCAGGAGAAGAATTGGTAATGTTACCATGGATATATCGGCGTTTAGCTATTCGTACCATCTGGTTACACCGATTGCGTGCAGCCTTAAATGCCGTCCAGTTATGCTCTGTGCGTTCCCTTTTAAACTTGCGAAAAGCTCGATCCCTCCTAAGCATAGCTGCCCGGATATCGTCTGTCATCCAGGGAGCTGGAGGACGCTTCAACTTCACATGATGCAACGGAGCATGGACATTATACAGTGACAGAATAACATCATTGAGCATTTTTACCTTTGCGTCTACCGTAGCTGCCTCCGCAAGTGATGTAAAGTTAATAAGCGAGGCTTCCTTCCTAAGTGCGTCGACATCCAATCGTGAAAAGTTCCTTACAGATCGCATAATGAGTTTTACTTTGGGTGGCTTCAAATTGTAAGTAATATATATTAAATCATGACGCGAAAACCCCGGGGCTGATATTTGTCCATGAGCCATAGCATACTCAGGAGAGCTAGTAATAATGAGATCAATCCACGAGTCATCGGCTTGGACATTGTGATGTGTGCCATTTAATGCGAAAAGAGAGAGATTAGCCGACTCAATAATGGAACGAAGTTTTAGACAACGCGACGTACTTCTTGATACGTCCGTATTGAAGTCACCCATGATTACAAGGTGTGCATACTCGGACCCTAAAGAGTCAAAAACTGATTCAAGATCAGAAAAGTAATCAATAGAAGGAGGACAGTACACCACACCCAAAACTGCCTTAGCGCCCATAATATCCAGTTCCAAAAATAAGTACTCAGGCGAGGCGGTATAAGCAGAGGGGGAAGCTTTAATAACCTTGTAGTCAATGAAATTACGTAAATACACCGCTACGCCCCCACCCCGTTTCCCAGTTCGATCATTGCGAATAAGTGAAAAATTTGGAACTGGATAAAGCGCAGAGTGCAAGGAAGGCTTCAACCAAGTTTCTGAAACCAGGATGGCATGCAGGTTATTAACAGCAAAACTAGCCTCTAGTTCAGAATAGTGACTGGGAATGCTTTGAGCATTAATATGACAGACGTTTAGAAATTTAGAATGCCTAGAGTTCGCCCGGGGTAGTACCACCGCCCGCCAAGGTAATCAGTACCATTCCTACCGTCATAATAATTGTTTTTAAGAGCAATTGTGTTCCGGATAGGAAGGTTTGTGGAGCCGGTTTCACTTTTTTAGAGGCGACCATCTCAGACCTCAGGGGTAGCAACGCATCTGTGACCGAATTGGAACAAGACTCATACTAACAATAACTAACTGGACTATTACTAACATTAACTAACAGGACTAATTATCACTAACATACCCTGTCCTCGCACTTATTAACAAACTAACCAACTAATATTCTAACACCATCTACTAACTGGACTAACCATCCTAGTCCCTTTGAGTCTAGTTCTAGGTCGGTCACAGTTGTTATGGGCGGCAGGGGAAGGGTGGTACTGCATGCTCGTTTGCTATCTTAATTCCATAAAAAAAAAAAAAAAATATCCGTCAGTTGGCTGTTAATAGAACTAGAAAGACTATCATCGTCCGCAGAACCATCCACACAAGAAGCAAATGAGTCATTTTGAGCTGAATAGAAAGTATCGTCACTATCAGACATAATGTGCAAAAAAAAAAGTATAAATATATAAGTAAATTTGAATATGTATAAAAATAAATTCCAAAAAATATATATAGTGAGGGTAGCGACTCCCACCACGTCAAGATCGGCTATATAAGCCGGAGCGCAGACCTGCACCGGCCTCTTGCATCGCGACTCTTAGCATAAGCAGGGCGAAGCTCTGCCCATTTGGTTACCGATAGCTCATTTTAGTTCGCTATTTACTTAATTTCATTTTATTATGTTCCTTTTTCTAATTCTTTTTGCTAGTTACATTTATTGTTAATAATAGCTGTAAATAATAGTAATTGTAAATTCTTTTTATTTAAATTGAAATATAATTATTGTGTTCATTGTGTTTTTCGTGTTTTTTTTAATAAATTAATTCTCCAAACGCTAAATATATATATTAAAATATAGTATGACAATAAAAAATATTTACCAAATTCTATTTGCATTTTCTAGCACCAAACCCAATATTTAATGATAATAAAATGATCTATGAAGAAACTCACTAGTCACAGACAATTACTTATCTACAATTACAAAACGAAACAATAAAAAGCATTTAAAATCATTTAAAACCTGATATAAATAATTAAAGTAAACAACGTAAAAAACCAATGAACCCATGAAACAATGCCCCGGCGAACATAGTAGGCTACAATAAATATTAGTTTTAACATGATTAAAACTAAGTTACTCTAGGTATTAAACACAACCACATAAAAGTGGTCTATGGAACACTTTACAGTTCATAAAAAATAATAAAATAACAATAAGATTTCATACAAAAGACACCAACAAAGAGTAAACACATATTTGAATATTTTGAAATAAATTCACCGGACCATTAATACAGTGAAAAATGAGTATGATGGCAATAATCGATAAATGACAAAAAGGGCACAAAGAAGCGTGGTGACTAGCTAGCTAGCTACAAGTAAAGTAATCTGTGGTGGTGACTATAGTTTGTCTGTGAACATTGACAATTATCTAACAAAGAAAATTTGTGACTTTGACATGCTTTGACAAGCCTTTTGTAGTGAGTGGACTGTCAGTCAATGTCAATGTTGAAGTAGGCGATTTGACATGTATGTCGAAATAAATAAAAATACGATACATTACTCTTATCAAGAACAAGAATAATAAATATCAATTTACCCACGATAAATAACACGAACTCGAACGCTGTGCGCTCGAACTACATTAAACAACATGTCGTGCATTAAACTATGTACACACCACTACAATGGACGATATACAAGAGTTTTTACGTACGCCACAATTACTTTTTAGTTGCAACACGTCTGCTTCTCTTGTGGTCAGCATCGGAGGCCAACTTACGCCTTTTTTTTTTTTTTTTTTTGTTGACGAGGGGGAAACCTTCAAAAGGTACCCGGTGCCGTGGGAGCGACACAGGGTGATGTGGGATTTTTACCCACTAAAACCCCCCCGGTGGCCTTCCTCAGCGCTTGTGGAGAACTCCGGGATCTCCAAAAGGAACACAACCGGAGTCCTCCAAGCGCGGCGCCCTTATATTCGGGCTCTTCCCGCGAGGGACTAAGGCCCCATCGCTTGCCAGCGCCTTACAACGGTATGCGGCCACACATACCGTCGTCCTTCCCGGGGTTGCTGATGGACGGTTCGAGCTCCCACTCTAGCCGCCCGCAACCCCGAAAGTCCCCTTTTAGTCGCCTTTTACGACAGGCAGGGGATACCGAAGCTCGTATTCTGGTCCCGAGCTACAGGGACACCGGTGGCGTTATGTGCGCCCACTGCGGCGCCGTGCACGGCGCGTCCGTCTGCGGGCCGGGTCTGCGCGTTCTCTGGCCCGTTCGGCTTCCTCCTTTTTGGTCATAACACGGTCGCAGAACGCGACCATGCTGTCCCAGGCTTCGCCAGAACGGACCATCGCTGCGACGACGGCGTCCGGGGAGAGGTCCGGCCCAACTTTTTGCACCAGGATCCGCCGCTCGGTCTGCCACGCTGGACAGTGCTCGAGCGTGTGCTGCGCGGAATCCTGGGCATCTCCACAATGGTGACACTGCGGTGTCGCCTCCCTTCGAATTCGGTTCAGGTACTCACCGAAGCAGCCATGTCCGGTGAGCACCTGGGTCAGCCTGTAGGTGACGCGTCCCTTCCTCTTCAGCCATGCACCGAAGCTGGGCAGTATTGCACTTACAACGCGTTGGCGTATACCCCGCGGCTCCTGCAGTCGCTCGCGCCAGCGACGCAGGGCACGCAGTCTGGCGTCTCTTCGAGTCATTTTGACCGTCTCATAGACTCATAGGTATAAGGCTCAGTCCCCTGGCGGAGAATGCGGATCTTAAAGAAGATCTCAGCATTCATATCCGCCAGGATGTCCAGGGGCGGAAACCGCGCCAGGACTGTGGCCGCCTCGTACGAAATCGTCCGGTATCCTCGTGCCACTCTGATCGCGATCGTACGCTGCGCAGCATTCAATTTCGCCGCGCGGCGTCGACTGCCCGACAATCTGTGCGCCCATACGGGTGAACCGTAGAGCGCAACAGAGTGCACGATACCCGCGTAGAGGCGGCGGACTTCCTCCCTCGGTCCCCCGAGATTTGGCAGCAGTCTGTGCAAAGCACCCGCTACCTTATGAATCCGGGGGACGAGACGGTTAAAATGCTCGTCGAAGTTCCAACGGCTGTCAAGCACCAGCCCGAGGTACTTCAAGTGCTTGCCCACTCCCACGACAGCGTCACCTACACGCACCGACAGGCAGGGGGGCTCCACACTACGCCGGAGACCGTGGAACCAAAGTGCCTCGGTTTTATTCGGCGCCACGCAAAGGCCGATGCTGCGTATCTTTGCGATAACGCATGCCGTCCCGAACTCGGCCAACCGCACCGTCCTTTCGAACGACTCACCCTCAGCCAGGACGAGAGTGTCGTCGGCGTAGCAAACTATGCTTACGCCGATTGGCAGCTCCGTCCGGAGCACGACATCATATGCGAGATTCCACAGGAGTGGTCCTAAGACAGACCCCTGTGGAACCCCGCACACTACGCGTCTCTCCTGGACACTCCCGTAACGGCCCGGATAACTGACGCTCCGGTCCGACAGATAGGCCGCCACCACGTTCTGCAGATAGAGAGGCACCTGATGATGGGCTAGGGCCTCTCTTATCGCACTCCAGGGCAGAGAGTTGAATGCGTTGACGATGTCAAGGCTGACAGCCAAGACTACTCTGCCACTGGACACGACCTGCTCTGCGATCGATCGGACGCGGAGGACAGCGTCGACTGTCGAGCGCTCCTTTCGGAAGCCATACTGACAGTCCGACAGGTCCGGACCATTGCGCGCCAGATGTTCGCTGATACGAGCGGCAACTATCCTCTCGAACAGTTTGCCAGACTCGTTCAACAAACATATCGGCCTGTAGGCTGAGGGTGAGTCCGTTGGTCGTCCTGGTTTGTGCAGCAGCACGACCTTTGCCTGCCGCCAATCCGACGGGAAGTGGCCGGCACGGAGGCAGCCGGTGAACAGCCGGCGCAGCCTCTCTCCGAGGACGGTCAGCGCCAGCACCCAAGCCCGACCTGGGATTCCGTCGGGGCCTGGAGCGGTGTTTCGGGCAGCTAACCGCCTCACCGCCTGCTCCAACTCTGCCTCAGTGACGGCCAGCTCTTCCGACCATGCCACCGAGTCTGGCCTTGGCGAGGCAACGGGGTCGTCCGGAGTGTAAGGGAACAGGTTTCCCATGACGCTCGAGACAAAGTCGGGACTGAGGGTCTCCGTTAACGGAGGAACCCGAGGGCGCAACTTGTCCAGCACCATCTTATAGGGGCGTCCCCACGGGTCCCTGTCCAGACTCTCCAACAGTCCCGACCAGCTCCTAGACTTGCTCTCCGCGATAGCGGTCTGGAGCGTGGTCGTCGCGTCACGGTACTCCCTGTACCTTTCCTCCACCGCTTCGGCACTGGTGGACCGACGTCTACGGGCGCGGGTGTAATTGCGCCTCGTCCGCAAGCAAATTTGGCGCAGCTCCGCTATGCGGTCGGACCACCAGTAAGCCGGTGCCCTCCTGCCGAACCGGATCAGTGGCATTGCAATATCGCAGATAGATGCCATGTCGGCTCGGAGTTGGACAACCCTGTCGTCCAGGCTCGGTGGCATTTCTCCCCCGGAGGCAGTCTCGGCCCACTCCACGACGTGAGCAGCGGCAAGGAGCATGTCCTTGTTAAGGCGACTCAGTGCCCATCGTCGTGGAGCGCCTTCGGCTCGACTGGTATGAACCGGTAGCCGGAGGACTACGTCAATTATAATGTGACGGTGGTCGGACAGCGTCACCAGCTCTTCCGCCACCTTCCATCCCGTCACTAGACGCTCGGCCGAGGGAGTCGCCCATGAAAGGTCCACGATCGACTCCCCCTGCCAGCGTACGCACGTGCTGACGCAGCCCCGGTTCAATAGGCGTAGGTCCAATTGAGCCGCCCAGTCGAGAACTGCCTTTCCTCTGGCATTGTCGCTGTTGCTCCCCCAGGCCCTGGAATGGGCGTTAAAGTCCCCGAGGACGAACACCGGACGGGGCAAGCAACCGCGAACGCAGTCACCCAACCGATCCAGGAAGTCCTCGTAGTCCGCCAGATTGCAATTGGGGGATATGTAGCACCCCAACACTGCCAGAGGACCCCAGTCCACAGCAACCAGTTCCCGTCCCGAGTGCCGTTTAGTGCACGGCGGGTCTTTTTCGGCGCCAGCCCAGTAGATTGCGACCAACCCGGAGGTATCTCCGAACCAGCGCGGATGGTCCGGGACCCTGTACGGTTCGGCCACTACCGCCAAGGAGATTGAACACTCCGTGAGGCACTGCAGGAGCAAGTCCTGTGCTCCTCTGCAGTGGTTCAAGTTCCCCTGTAGCAGTTTCGATGGAGGTCTAGCTGTCATGCTTGCTCCATCGTTTCCTCTGACGGGCGATGGGCCGATGCGCTAGCTGTCGCTTGCGCAAGCCCATCCGCCCGTACTGAGCTGGCTGCCGTTGCCGTTTTGCCACCATTGCGCCTCCTAGGCGGTGTGCAGCGCGGCCCACCCAAGCGGTGGTTGGCTTTACGGCCTGCTTCAGCGCACAGAGCGCAATTGGGCGTCTCTGCAACGCATTGGTTGGCCTTATGTCCGGCATGACCGCATACGTAGCAGAGAGCACTCCTATCAGTTGCACTCGTGCACTGGTGCCCTGGTGCCTCGCGTGGCCCTTCTCCAGGCATCGGAAGCACTGGAGCTGCCTAGCGCCAAGCACCTGCACTCTGGCCGACACCCAGCCGACGAGGAGCCGCTTTGTGACCGCCAACTTGTGGACGGCCGTTAAGGGGCAGCGCACCCAGGCCGTTCCAAGTGTCGACGGTGTCCGACGTATCTCGCCGACTTTTATGTCGGTGGCAAGGCACCCGCAGGCCGCGGCAACGGCATTGGCGAGTTCTTCCTGGGTGACAGAGTCATCCAAGTCCAACACCCTGACCTCGCCTTGCTTGGAGGGTCGCGCAACTTTCACGCCCATCTCTGCGACGACCTCCTGCATCCTTCCCGCGAGGATATCGGCCTTTTGGGCACAATCTTCCCCGCCTATTTCCAGAAGGAGGCCACCGTTGATGGCCTTCTTCTGGCGGATTTCCCCAATACCCAGCTCGGACAGCCTGATGCGGCCCTTTGCAGTCTTCATTACTTCTGCATAAGTGGCTTCTGACCCCTCAGGCACCGTTACGGTGACCGCTGCCGTCTTTGGCACTCTAGGCAGCCTCTTCTTTTTTGAGGGCTGTTTGGCCTTCCGTGTCTCCCACACCGGTCCGGGCGCCTGAGAAGCCTGGGCTGCCGGGAGTCGTTGGGGATTCCTCTTTACCCTCCCGTGACTTACAGATTGTTGCCGAGTTACTGGCGTCTGTGCGGAAGGACGCTTCTTGGATCTTCTCCCGACCACAGTCGTCCAAGGCAGCTCTCCTCTCTCTGCCTGCGTGGCGAGGGTCCACTCGACCGGAGGCTGCTCTGGTGCTGTGGCCGGAGGCCGCTCTAGCGTTGAAGCCGGTCGCCGCTCTGGGCCTGTGGCCGTAGGCTTCCGCGTCACTGCAGCGGAAGGCGCCTTCTGCCCTAGTGGAGGCCTGATGCCTGCCACCGCTCTGCCCGGGAAGACCTCATCCCTGAAGGACGCCAGCTTGCTGTCAATCATACAGCCGATCCTCGTCAAGAGGGCGTCCTCCTCTCCCCTCGCTTCCGGCCGTTTGGGGGAAGGGCAGGGGTTGGCTTGCACACTAGAGGTGCTCCTTCGGCGCAACTCATTGAGCTCCGCCGTAAGCTCCTCCATCTTGGCATTTAACCCAGCCAGCTCCGTGCGCAGTGCCAGATTTTCCCTCTCTAGGTGAGCAGTGGCCGTCCGCTGCATCACCTCGGTTGTCGCCGCCTGGATATTGCGCACCGCCAGGCGGATCGTGCGGACGAGATTCCCCTTAATATTCCGGGACCGGTCGGCAACCTTCTCTATCACTCCGAGATTTTCCACAATGCGGGAACCTAGGTCTCCGGTGGGCTGTTCCTTCATTTCCCGGCCAAGCTCTTCGGCACTCGGGAGGGTATCTTTAGCCCTCGTTTTCGAGGCTGGTGCGGCAAAATCGATAGAATCATCGATCGCCGTTATCGGCCGTTTGCGGGTACCGACAGACGTCGCGGTCGACAGGTCCGAGACTCCCGACATCAGGGAGCAATCTGAGAGTTCCTCCCCTTCTGACGTGGCACCATGTGCTGGTGGCGGAGTTGGAGCTTTTGCTCGACTCCGGGTTTGCCGCGTCCTTCTCGAGGTCGCTTGGACAGCAGGCGACCTTACTTCTTCCTTCCTCCTATCAACATTATCCATTCTCGTTTGGGTGTGATCGGTGTCCGTTTTGGGATTGCATGGGTCGTGTTCACGAAGGCCGGCGGTAGGCCGACCTACGAGGCAGTTGTTGCCCCCCTCAGAGTACGTGGGGCAGCCCTCCGCCGAGGCAGAGGGGTGGGATTCTCCCTTTCGGGTACCCACCTGAGGACCATATTCGCAACTGGCCTGGTTCATTTTTTCCTTCTCCGATGCTCCACATCGTCGTCTCTTTTTTCAGGGGTGAGCTCCCCTGTCAAACACAAGAACATACGATCATACGAAGACGAACATTTCATCATCATTCAAATTTTATTTATGCCTCGCTGAAAGTAGCCAAATTCAAAATAACTCGTTGCAACTGACCACTGAGTGTCAGATTTGAATAGAATTTGAAATTAAATTATTCGAAGACTCATGGTCACACAAATGCTAGTTTTTTCAAAAAATAAATCTCGAAATGGTTGAAATAGTGAGATAGGGTATGAAAGTGTAAAGGGGAGCAAATTGAAACAGCTTTACCGATGTTGACGAATTTTCATAGGAAGATAGTTGACGATACAAAGTCAAATATAGGCTACCTATAGTCCTATATTTAAAAAAACAGCTCCAAATGGGCTGAAATAGGGGAAATAGTTACGTTCACTAGTAATTAATATAAATATTGCTACAGGCTAAACCCCTCACTACGTATTCTGTATCGTAGGTAGGTACTATGAACAACATAATTATTATGACAACGACAAACACGCAGAACGAAAACGAGCAATAACGAGAAATTGACATTTTTAAGTAAGCAGTAAGATATAGGCCATGCGGCATGGTAAACATCGCATTTTTTCATTCTTTAATTCTCTCGAAATGTGAGAGGTGTAGGGTAGGCCAACCAGCCCCCAGGAAGGAGTTCGCCGCCTCTACGCAGGAGTCGTGCGATCCATGGCTCTCTATGGGGCCCCGGTTTGGTCACACAGACTTTCCGGCGTCCGACGCAATAGAGCAAAGCTTTATGGCGTCCAGCGCCGGATGGCAATCCGGGTGGCAAGAGGATATCGTACGATTTCCTACGAGGCGGCTACTCTTCTAGCGCGTTTCCCACCTCTAGACGTAATGGCGGACATGGATGCGACGGTTTATACCAATATTCGCTCCATTCGTCAGAGGAACGGGGGAGCGACAGATGGGGAGCTCAAACTGCTCAGGCGGCAGGCGCATCGACAAGCGCTTCTCCAATGGCGTAGTCGCCTGGAAGAGGGAAGAGGTGCACGCCAACGCATCGTCGGTGCAATCCTGCCAAGCCTCGAAGCTTGGCTGGGGAGGAAGTTCGGTAACGTCACCTACCGACTGACACAGATGCTCACCGGACATGGCTGTTTCGGTGAGTATCTGTGGCGGATCGGACGCGAGGCAACAACACGATGCCATCATTGCGGTGGGGACCGGGACGACGCACAGCACACGCTCGAAGAGTGCCCCGCATGGGAGTCCGAGCGGCGCGTCCTGGTCGAACGAATCGGGAGAGACCTTTCTCCGCCAGCTATAGTAGCAGCTATGCTGGCGGACAAAGCGTCATGGAAGAGTATGGTCTCCTTCTGCGAAACCGTAATGGTTAAGAAGGAGACCGCCGAGCGGGACCGACAGAGGGCCGATCCCGCTCGAACTCGAAGAACGAGACAAACTCGGGGTGGCCTAAGTGGCCGTACCACATAAAACACGGGGTGGGCCCTATGGGCGTTGCGCTGGAGTGGCTCCGGTGCGTTCCATTGGAGATCCCGGAGCCTCACCGTTTGCGCCAGGAGGCCATCGAGGGGGTTTTAGTAGGGTAGGCCAACCAACTACACTGACAGAGTGTGGATAGTCGGACATTTGGACCATTGTATTGGGTGCCCAAAATCAAAACATATTCAGACAAAATATGAAGCCAGAAGCCGTATGTTTACAGTTCAGACGTTCTCATTTCGCCCGCACGAGCGGTTTGGGAGATTTTTATCACACATTTACCGAATTCGCAATTCACGCTCGCGCTCTTTATATGTTTTATTTATTTGAGTGGCAATTCTTTCATTAGAATTGCAGGAGGGAAATGAGGTACATAGCTATGATCTGTCAATGTCGCGTGTTGTTCTAGCTGACTTAGAAGTTCTAGCTTCTAGATACTGTAACTTGTAAGACTTGTAAGATTACTGTTGTACGCAATAGAATAAAAAAACCTCTACTTTTCTGTCTTTGTACGCGTTTACTTCAGAAACATCTAAACCAACTTGGATGTGGTTTAAAATAATGTAGCGTTTGTTTCATTTCAAAGTAATTTTATCAATCACACAAAACAATTCACACAAATCAATTTTCGAGGGTGGGTACTAAGGGACAGATTTCCTGAAGCTAAGCGAATGTGGTTTTACTATTATTGAATATGGATCATGGTCACGGTGAGGTTATGTAAATTGGTTAAAATATCGGTCACGCAATTCAGGATTGTGTGTACCCGTTTATATTTACGTACCTAATACATATTTTCATACAATAGAAGTTTATATGCCTAATATTCCTATAGTTAAATTTATCTAGCACATAAACGTCTGCCCCGGCCGGGAATCGAACCATGGACCCCTAGCTTTACAGATAGGGTCACCGCCAACTAGGCTATTGCTCTACATTATGCAGTTTGACAAGCTAAAAGAGCGTTATATTTCCAAAGACATTGTTGACTTGGTGGCACAAGACGCCATAAAAATAGATTTACGGTACTTGATGTTTATATGGGTATTATGCGACGGGAAACTCTAGACAGACGGACATACAGACGTCGAGAATGTAACACAAATAACTAATATTGCTTGATAGTTTTAGTTTTCTGCATCAATCCGGAGTGGTGGAGTATGCTCTAGGCCTCCTCCATAATGAGGTGAGACCCGTGCTCAGTAGTGGGCCGTTAATAGGTTGTAGCCAGTTTTAGTTTTGAACGCACCTTATCTCCACCTACATATCCGTCATCCAATATTCCTATACCTGGGGGTAGACGAAGAAAAACAGTTTCGACAACCGCGAGCGACAACTCAGGTCGAGCTACATTGTGTTCCTTTTGATGTCGTTGCGAATTATTATTAATTACGCTTAAATTAAGTAAAATATCAAGTTCACGTGCCGTGAAAAAGAATCTTGGTATTAAACAACAAGAAAATCATCGTATGGTGGATTCTGGAGGAACGGAGAGCGCGCGCAAACCCAACACCTATACGCGGGAATAGATCGAACCGGGTATTCCGTCCACCCTTTTTTTCTTTATCCAAAAACTAGTTTTCGCCCGCAGGCTTCGTCCGTGTGGAGTTCGTTTAAACTTCACCCCCTGCGGGGTCGAATTTCCAAAAATCCTCTCTTAGTGCTACCCTACACTCCCCAAGGAACGTACATGCCAAATTTCAGACTCTTTCGTTCAGTAGTTTCGGCTGTGCGTTGTCTGTCAATCAATCACTCAGTAACGCAAGAGTTTTATATTATTCAAAAATGTATTTTTATGTAATTAAATAGCCAACGAGCATCTACGACCCTTCCAAACCTGACTACTGTGACCGGTACCGTACAAAGCACTGCGCACATTACAACTAAAGTCTTGTCTGAAAAGTGTAACTGGATCATCTATCTATCTAAATATAACTCAAAGGTGACTGACTGACATAGTGATCTATCAACGTAAAGCCCAAACCACTGAACGGATTGGGCTGAAATTTGATATGCAGATAGCCACTATGATGTAAACGTCTGTTAAGAAAGGATTTTTCAAAATTCATCCCCTAAGGGGGTGAAATAGGGGGGGGGGGGTGAAGTTTAAACGAAATCCAGGCGGGCGAAGCCGCGGGTGGAAGCTTGTTTTATATAAACACACGACAAAGCTGATGAGTATCCAACGACGATCGACAAAAGACATCAGTGACGTCAAAGATATCTCCTATGTGCACCCGGACAAGAAATAGGAAACCGGAAGAATGTTCTCGCTCATAAATTCCCGGCCGGAACAAGACCAGTCGTTCGCCTGCAGAATCGGTAATTTGGCTGATCCTTTAATAAATCTTGACAGTACAGAGCCACCTATATTATTTTAATTATTGTATTGTTTTGTATTACGTTGTGTGGTATTGTATTGTATTAATATTGTAAATCGTAACCATCCTGATACCCACACTCGCATAAAAAATCACCAAAATCGGTCCAAAAGCTTAATGGTATTCAAGGACGCCTGGACAAACTACAACACAATATTGAAATAATTAATTTCATGCATGTTTTATAATGTAATTATGTTAGCTGGAACTTGGCTTGACACGCTCCCGCGCGTCTTGATAAACCTATTTTTTTGCATTTACCATGGTTAGGCAAAATCTGTTCAAACGGTACAACTTTGTGAGCAGCCCCCTTATTATGAACTCTTAATTCCAGACAGTTTACGTTCACAACGTGTGGGTGACAGAGACCCCACACCCACACGTCACCCACACGTTGTGATCGTGAACTGTCTGGAATTAAGAGTTCATAATATGACCCCTGGTCTCTCTTCAAAAGACGTTGCTAAGTTACTCATTCTCTAGGCTCTTGAGTCAGTAGTCGCACTATAAAGATTAGCCCCGAGGCTTCTTCCGACCGGCGAAGCATTGGAGATATCTTACGGAATATTTCGACGCTTTCCGCGATAAAAGTCAACAATGTATGAAATGATACGGACAGCGCTGATTCTTGATAAGAAGCTTTTGTATCTTGTAGTAGTAAGGAAAATAGAGCAAACACGTAAAATAACTGGTAATATTTCCTACCATCTAGCGATAATAACTCTAATTATTTGGCCAATAACAAGGTATAATATAAAAAAGATAATTTTAAGGGGTAAATTGTATGAGGATCTCTTTGGAAACTAGCTTATTTGCTTTGTATTATTAAAGGTTAAACAAACTTACCTAAAGTGAAGTTTGACCGTAATTATACGAGTCGCAGCATCCGAAGAGATTTTCATAAACACCAAGTAGTCCACTCCTAAATGTACCGGGCATCGAACACTATTTAGAGCTTAAAGTAAAAATTAATAAGGTTATAGCTTGACTTCCGCCGCCAGACCGCCATTACCGTTCCAGCTGTCAAATCACCATTCTTTTCAGAGTAGATTTCCCTAAAGGAACTTATAATCTGGGTAAGTTTAGACCACATAAACTTAAGGGTAGGGAGGGACTGAAAATCTCTTCGGATGCTGCGACTCGTATAATTACGGTCAAACTTCACTTTAGGTAAGTTTGTTTAACCTTTAATTATACATCGTCGCTGCATCCTCGAGATTTTCATAAACACCAAGTAGATGTTTAGAGCTTTAGGGAAATCTTTTCAAGTAAGAACGTTAAATAAATAAGACAATATGTGAATTAACCATATAATCACTTTAATTACTTGATCACTGAGTGTCAAAAACAGCATTCGCAAAACCTGTATCTGTAGTTGGCGCAACAGGTCTGTTATAAAATTTGCCAAATATCAGAGAATTACCCGACCAACCTGCTGCCTGTTTAATCAGCTCAATGGAAACACCTCTACGATTGGCCGCTGAAGTAGCTGCGTGGCGGAAACTGTGAGCTGAAAAAATGTTAGTATCAACACCACTTTCCTGTAAAACCTGTTTTATCCAACGGCCAATCGTGGGAGCACTTGCATTGTGATACGGCTTCTTTGTTGTTAAAATTAATTTATCTGTATCAACACTCTCCCGAAATGATTGTGTGACTTCTATATAAGATACTAAAGTTTTTGCCGGACATACCTCTGGTTTATCATCAAAAAAAGGAATTTTCAGATGTGGTTGTGATCGACCCGGACCTGAGGTTTTAATCAATTCATCTATGACTATATCTACTATATCTGATTGATTTATTCGGATGTTACATAATTTGATTACTGATAGCGTCTGAACTCGTTGTCCGGTCGACAACATAAGGAGAGCTACTAGTTTTTTAGTCAATTTCACTAAAGGAAGTGTTTCATTGGGATACCACCGGCCTAAGAAATCAAGAACGATATTAGTATCCCAAGTATATTGATATTTTGGAAACGATGGACGAGCTTTAAAAACTCCTTTTAGAAATCTACTAATATTCGAGTCTGAACTAAAATTCTTGCCTAATAGAAGAGAGAGTGCTGAACGGAGTGTATTAATTGTGGAATAACTAGCCCCAAATTTGAACTCATTTGATAGAAAACTTAGAGCCGTAGGGTTGGATAAGGTAAAACAGTCATGAATTCTGTTCTTTTTACAAAAAGTCCAAAGTTTTCTATACGCCGTATCGTATTGCTTTAGCGTACTATGGGAAAATGAAGATATCATCACTTGAATTGTGTCTGGAGTTAAACCTTGGCGGGCAAAGGCTTCCCTGATAAGCGACAGGCCACCAGGGTAAGGCTTCTCCAGAGAGGGTGTTGGTTCCTGGAAGGAGATAGCAGGAGGTCATTTCTAGGAGAAAAATATATGGGTTCTGAAGATTGAAGCTCAAGAAACAAAGGATACCAGGGCTGACTTGGCCAGTATGGCACGACCATTATACCAGAAGCCCTGTCGACAATAATTTTACGTAAGCATTTCAATATTAACGAGAAAGGAGGGAAGCAATAGAAATAATATTCCTGCCAATTTAATGTAAACGCGTCAATATTGTAAGCAGTTGGATCTCTTTTCCAAGATATGTATTTTAGACACTTAGCGTTCAATCGAGATGCAAATAAATCAATTTCAGGCGAACCAAAAGATTCCGTTATAATATCAAAAGCCGCGTTAGACAATTCCCATTCGGTATCCACATTTGTACACCTTGATTCGTAGTCTGCTTCCACGTTTTCTTTTGATTTAATATAAGATGCAAAGATAAAAATTTGGCGGTCCTCACACCATTTCCAAATTTTACGCGTTATGTTATTTAGGTGTTGGTATTGCACGCCTCCCATTCGATTTATGTATGAAATCGCAGTCATATTGTCTATCCTCAATAGGATTTCTTTGTTTCTACAGTTTTTTGCAAAACACTGAAGTCCTATAAAGGCTGCACATAATTCTAAGTAATTGATATGGCTTTGGCTTTCGTCTAAACTCCAAAAACCATTTGCTGTTTCATCATTACAAGATGTTCCCCAACCGGTAAGAGAAGCGTCTGTAAAAATTTCCAGAGCGTATTGACCAGAACGAAGTGGTTTTATAGTGTCCATGATGATATTTTTCCACCAAAAGAAGTCATGTTTTAAGTAGGGTTTCAGTTTCATTACTGAATCGTAATTCATTTGTGATTTTTTAAGAGCTACAAATTTCTCCCTCTCGAACAGTTTAGTATAAACCCAACCGTAATCTACGGCTGGGCAAGCAGAAGTAAGTATGCCCAAGAATTTTGCGAAATCTCTTATAGGGATTTCCGATTTTTTAGATATGCTATTAACTAACTTTAATATCTTCTGCCTCTTAGAAAAAGTTAACTTTAGAGCCATTAACGAAGAATCAATTTCAAAGCCCAAATAGGTTTTGTTTTGACTTGGAGATATATCACTTTTGCTATAATTTATCACGAAACCTAAGCTATCCAATAATCTTATGACTTCGTCAACTTTCCGAGAACATTCACTTTGAGAATTATGAATGCACAGTAAATCATCTAGATATATAACAAGTAAATGACCTCGATTTCTCAGGTATGTAACAATCGGTTTCATAAGTTTAGTAAAAACGTAAGGGGCTGAACTTAAACCAAAAGGTAAACATTGAAATTCATACGTTTGACCTTGAAATTTGAACCTAAGAAATTTTTTATATGACGAATGTATAGGTACTAAAAAGTACGCGTCTTTCAAATCAATCTTTGCCATGAAATCTGAATGAGATACTAATTTTGAGACAGTCCTTATGTCTTCCATTTTAAAATGGCGCGTTTCAACAAACTTATTTAATTTTCTTAAATTAAGTATGAACCTAAAACTGCCATCACTTTTAGGAACTAAAAATACATTTGAAATGAATTCTCCATTAACCTTTTTGCAAGTCCTAACTGCCCCGCACTTTAATAGTTTTAGTATTTCCAAATTAATATAATGAGTTTCTGTTGAACTGAATATTGGTTCAGATGGTAACTCCTTTTGGCTGACGCGACTTCTAAACGGAATTTTGTAGCCTGTGACATATTCTAAAACTATCGGGTTGTTAGTTATATTCTTCCAAGCATTCAGAAAGAGACGTAGTCTTCCGGCGTGTTGTGTTACCTCTAAGTCCTGCGCGTTGGCTTGTCGCGATGATTGTTGGTCCTGGACGAGTTGGTGTACCGATCGGTCGTCAGTGGAGCACGTCTGGGTGCCTGTGAAGAGGCTTGATTCCCAGTCGCCCCGCGCCTGCCTCTCTGAGCTTGTGTCCTGGGCGGGGGGCCCTTCCAGTTTCCCTGGCGTGAAGCCGGTGGGTTTGGTCTATATGAAGATGTCGATGGTTGTGGCTCGAAAGTCCTCTTGATCTGCAGGCCTGAACTTACAGCTGTCTTATTTGCCTTGATTTTGTCTCCTAAATTCTCGCCGAACAATAAAGAGTCTCTTTTAACTCCTTGTACGATATTTGAAAACTTCTTATCTAAGCTAAACATAATCAACTTTTTCCTTGCGGAAGTATTCTGGAAATGCAGGTCCAGAAGTAATTGCCCAGCTTCAGACAGCTTTTTAATAATTTCGGTTTTGTCCATATCCCCGTTTATCAAATTAGTCATTAAATTTGTTACTGCAGCAATACCAAGTCCAAGATGGTTCTGTGCCTTTTCCAAGCGTTTATCCCTGTTTTTTGTTGACTCAGACAAAACTGCAGAAATTTCTGGATTAAGACCAGGAGCCTTTAATAATTTAAAATTTTCCGGTATATGAATATTTGCGGTAAGGTTTTGTAACGACTCTTTACTCAAACCTTCCACCACGATCTTACCCCAGCGTTCAGAGACCTCGGCTCTAATATTAGGAGCAAAAACCTCGGTTTTATTCTTGGGTTCACCTAAAGCCTCTAAAATATCTGTAGGTAATGCAGGTGTCACGTTATCAACCTCGGTTTGTACGATTGGTTGTGCTTCTTGATTATCGAGCTCTGGAGATGATTCGAGTACCGACTCGGGGGGTATGGATACTATAGATCTGATATTCGAATAATTCGAAGCATACGAGTCGTCTGATGCGTAATCTGCAAAGACAATGTTCGGTAAGAGTTTGTATTTCGGTAGTAATCGCATCACTACTCTGTGAAATACTCATAAGTAGATCTCAATCGCATCGAGATTCTTCGTTATTAACGATACATAATTATACAGCTGTTGGTCATAATCACCTCATGACTCATTGGCATATTTGTAAATCGACCACGATCGCGATCGTGATTCTAAGTAAATGTAATAAAATGTTTCTAAACAAACACGAAATGAACGAAAAAACCAATAACCGCAACATCAAATATTTTTTATGTGTTTACAAATACTTGTAAAAATGAATACCTCGGTAAAACTATTGTGTGCATTAAATGACTATAACGGGTACAATAACAACGAGTGTACAATGAAACATCGATTATATAGTTACGTATGTTACTTAAAACAAATAACCGAACCTCATAATCCTTAGGAAAAAACAAAATGTTGCGCATGTGGGTAGACGGAAAAAATTCATATCGATGTTTATGATTGCTTTTAACATTGTTATTCTGTTTGCGTATCAAATTGCGAAATTATTCTAATATTAAGTAGAACTCACTATTGTAGAAGAAAGCATTGCTTACCTTTAGTATTATCACTATTTTGAAATTCCAAACGGCGTTCCAAACGACGTATTTTCCTACGTATTTTTTCAGGATCTGTAGTTTTGCGTTTTCGTTTACCCATTTTAAACACAACACTTCACACTTATAAAAATAATAATAAACACAAACGAAATATCACTTAACGAGATGTTTCGATGCCCGAACACTAGAAGCGAATGGTGATTTGACAGCTGGAACGGTAATGGCGGTCTGGCGGCGGAAGTCAAGCTATAACCTTATTAATTTTTACTTTAAGCTCTAAATAGTGTTCGATGCCCGGTACATTTAGGAGTGGACTACTTGGTGTTTATGAAAATCTCGAGGATGCAGCGACGATGTATAATTTGTTATACTGATCATAGTAAAATAATGTGCAATGTGCATGCTCTTCGAAGAAAATGCTCTAGAAATGCTTGTCATGGGGTCAGCCAAAGAAAAGAAAGAAAGAAAACATATTTATTCCGTCAGAGTTACAGTGTACAAAAAAAAACGACATTTAAATAAAGGACAAGTAGGTACATAGATGAAGCAGACACCATACCCTCCTGACGGAAACGACCGCATTCAGATTTTGTGTGAGGGTAGTCTTCACACTCTGATATTCTATGCGGCCGACAGCGTTTGCGCATAATTCTGCCAGATAAGCGTGGTGTGCGAACATTACATTTATAGAATAGAAAGTAGAAATAATAATTAAACTAAAATTTAAATAATTAAAACAACAGCGAGTACAAAATAACAAAAATACAGTACAGCAGGTTTATTGGTGTGTTGGTGGAGCTTGGGTAAGTATAAGACAAATCAGTAATAATTATTATGTATAATACGTTCTAAATACAAAAGGAAAGCAGCCATTTTGGTAATTTGTCACAGCAGAATAGGAAAAAAATTTAAATATTAACAATTATAAGAATGTAATTAAATTGTAGGTATAATTAGACTAGATTAAAAACATGATATAACGCAATGCAGATACAACTTAGATTATAACGCGATCGAAAAGTGAAGACGCGTGTGCATGTGTGTGTGTGTGTGTGTGTGTGTGTGTGGGGGTGTGTATGTGTGTGGGTGTGTATGTGTGTGGGTGTGGGTGAGTGTGTGAGTGTGTGTGAGTGTGTGTGTGTGTGAGCGTGTTATAGTGCTTTTTGCAGTTTTAACAGATGGTGCTTGAAATCCATTTTAAATCTTTTTACTGTTTTCAGGGATCGAATACGCGGTGGAAGATTGTTCCAACATCTAGTGGCTGTATATTTGAAACTGCCCCGAAAAGCAGCGGTAAAATACCGGGGATATAAGAGTCTAAAGCTGGAGCCCCTAGTGTTGCGATTGTTATCTTTAGACCAAGTGAGCTTATCAAATAAATATGGTGGACACTTACCTTTTACGATGCCGAAAAGAACGGTTGCAAAATGCAGTTGCCTGCGGTTACTCATTTTAAGTAGATTACCATTGTTTATGTAGGGGGTGACGTGAGCGCGTGGCGGGATATTGTAACAGTATCTAGCACATGCATTTTGTACTTTTTGTATAAGATTTTGCGAGCGTG
This sequence comes from Hesperia comma, assembly GCA_905404135.1. Taxonomy (NCBI): domain Eukaryota; kingdom Metazoa; phylum Arthropoda; class Insecta; order Lepidoptera; family Hesperiidae; genus Hesperia; species Hesperia comma. Next base: position 4,734,038 of record FR990013.1, read on the forward strand.
ATAGTAGGCGTGGACCTATAACAGTATCAGCGTAATTGAACTTGGAAAGTACGAGGCTTTCACATAATCTTATTCGTAAGTCGGTGCTGATATAGTCTCTTATTTTGTAGAGTACCTTAAGTCTGTAAAAGCAATTTCTGGCAGTGTTCAAAACTTGCTTCTCAAAACGCAAAGATTCATCAAACACTACCCCTAAGTTTCGGGCCTCTGGCTGGCCTCTGGCAAAGCTCCCACATCCGTCGTCCAGAAGGAGACATTCGCCCATTGCCATCATCAATATTGCAACCCATAACTATCCCACGACTGGGCAATGGATTTTTCTCGCAATGTTAAGGTACAGGCCATAGTCACACTAACTGCGTATTGGCGGATTTTACCCACCTTTGAGAACATCGTGGAGAATGCTTTAGAATGCAGGTTTCCTCACGATGTTTTCCTTCACCGAAGTAATGATACTCATAATCTACAATATCCATTTCGGGAGTTCTACGCTCAATAAGTGCTTGTACATATATGTTGCAATATACTACTAATCTGTTCAATAAGTCAGCTTTACGCTTATTAACTGTGCTGGCGCTTTACCCACGGAGCAACTCAAGTTGAGGCAACTATCAACTTTTTAAAAGTTTCCTGTAAAAAGTTGATAGTTGCTACAACGTTTACGGTTGCCGCAATTTTATAGCAATTTGTGAGCAACTTGATTGATTGATTTGCGATTGACAGTTGCGGAAACCGGCAACTTTAAAAACCGGTATAATATTTAACAGTTGCTAGGTGCGGCAATCAGGAACTTACCTTAGTCAACGATTACAGCAACTGAAAACTGTTGACGATTGCCGGAACTCGAAACTCGAGTTGCTGTGTGTGCGCAGTCCAATTGAAATGTATGTAAACAGTTAGTTGCCAGTTGCTACAATAGTTGCTCCGTGGGCAAAGCGCCTAAGCGATGGACGAAACAATAACCTTAGTCTGGTGTTGACGCTACACGAGAAGCGTCAATGAAAATCCATCTCGGAAATTAATCTATTAACTGCTCAATTTCTCAATGAAATCCGCCTTGATTTTGCCCATTTGGCTTTTGCTGTTAGTTTATTATCTCCATCAAACGCTTTATATTAGGTACTATACGAATATTCTATGCGAAGTATAACTAATAGGTTCTATTAGAAAAAGGTTGTGTGAACGATGTGGAGTAGAACTTCTGAACGTTTTGATAGTTAGATTCATGTTTTGTTCACTTATTTTGATAACAATTTAAATTAAGTTTATATAGGAAACGGCCGTTGTTATAAGTTGTAGTGATAGAATAGCATAAATATCGGTTTAAAGAACTTTTTATTGTCTCAAGAAATTACAAAATTTCACTTAAAAGACAACTTAAAATTTTACATTGTAAAATAAGTAACAGTGAGTATGCAAGCAAACTAAATACAGTTCATATTTTGCAAAGCAGCTAAATTACACATCAATATTTTGGATTACATATTTCAAGGCCTCCTTTTTAAATTTATTTATATCTTTTTGGTTTTTAATTGATTTTGGTAAACTGTTATATATTTTGGCACCTTCATACATTATATTTTTTAATCCATAGTTAGTTCTGGGCACAGGTAAGTTAATATTGTTTGCGTTTCTTAGTAATTTCGTGTGGACCTCATAGTTTTTAACAAATTTTATTTCTGAATATATTTCACCGTTTGTGATTTTGTGTATTAATATTAGAATTTTATATGTATAAGTATAGTTGTTTTAGATTTAATAATTTAGTTTCTGTATATAGTTTTTTTGTGGGTGTTAGGTAATCGTAGTGGAATAATGTTTTTATTAATTTATTTTGCGCTATTTGCAGTTCTTTTAAGTTTGTTGGAGCAGCATTTCCCCATACTTCTATTAGATAGTCTAAATGAGGTTTAACTAATGCGTTATAAATATTAGTACGTACTTTTTTAGGAAGACAATTAACTACGTTACGTAAAGCACCAGTCAATGCTGAGATTTTTTGTTTAATCTTATTTATATGTGGTTTCCACGTCAGTTTGCTGTCAATTAGTAATCCTAGATACTTTTCACTATCCTTACGCTGCAAAGGTTGTTTATCTATATATAGATTTATGTTATCTTCGACTTTTTTGTTTTTAGCAGTAATTATTATATACGAAGTTTTGGAAATGTTAATCGAAAGTAGGTTATACTGAAACCATTCATATAGTAAGTCAAGATCTGCTTGGGCTTTATCAATTACCTCTTTAACTGAGCGTCCGAAATAAAATAGGCTCGTGTCGTCTGCGTAAAGGGTTAGGAAACCTTGTAATTTAACATCACATATATTATTAATGTAAATTAGGAATAGCAGAGGACCGACAATTGAACCTTGAGGAACTCCGCAACTTATAGGTAATGGTGAACTTTTATATTTTTCGTTTTGTACAATTTGCTGCCTATTATGTAGATAACTATGAAGGAGTTTATATTGCTAAAAATATTGCTAAATTTATATTGCTTTAATATTGCTAGGTAAATAGTATTTATGCCCTGTAATAAGTATAAAACAATTCCAAAAGAAAAACGAGTGGTTGACATACAGAGTGAGATCTTCATATCATCAAGCAAAAAGGAGAACGATGATACAGGTTCAACTTCCTAACTCATGGGTAGCTTTAGCACATTAATGGCATTATTATGGAGGCCTAGAACATACTCTACCACGTTACTCCAGTGTGAATAGGTCGGGAATCTCATTCAAGTAACCTTAAAAGTGAAGTCTTTTTATGTTATATCAAGTTATTGTTCAAATAATTAAAGTTAATATCGTTCAGTATTAAGGAACACCATGAGTGCAAGCGTGCAAGTCCGATTTGAACTTCACCGGTATTTTGTCGGTGTTACATCGTGTTAGCGCAAAACATTTTTTACCACCGGTCACTTCATATGCAAGCAAACGTAAAAAATAACAAAATTCATTGCTGATTTACGTAAATATCCGTAACATCGAGCCCCTGAAATATTTATAACGGTATCCATTTATCATGCGTGGATCGCGGCATACGTGCTTCTGACACGTTACTTGTATGTCATGCGGTTGCCATGGTAACCGTCGTCGCCGTTTGTGAACATTTCATTAATTCTGAAACGTGACCTGACACGCTTAACGTGTGGATTTGGGTTTGGGAACAGGAATCAGTTATTATCATACAGAACTATTTATATATCAGAAAACATCCTCGCTTTGCTACGTGCAGAATGTGTTAAAACAAATAGGTTATCTTCAAACAAAGGTGTCAACAAGTTTTGTTGGTGTGCGCGCTTCTATCCTGTAATGTTCGTACGCGCTTTCGAACGCACACTAAGATGTTGGTTGGAGGCTCAGGACGATGCCGTTTGTCTGTTTGCGTGTGTGGTGTGTACGTACATGGCGCAAGCACAGTTATGCTTCGGCAACAACGAGTTTGAAGATAACCTAGTATTTTATGTAAGTCAATTAGGGGAAGCTATGAATTAGAATGCATGCTTGAAAATATCTTTGAACAGGTTTCTAATACTAATTTTATTGAAATATGGTGCACGGAGTGGAAACCTGTGTGTCATTATTTTAATTTAATTTTCACTATAGTAGGTGTTCAATTTAATTTTAATTGGTGATATTCTGTAAATATTTAATTTTCCCAAATTTTTCTTCTGGCCAGCAACGAATCGGTGATTTAAAACCACCTGGTTATTATCCATCCTTAAACTTCAAACCTTTTGAGAATAAGGCATCAAACACCATGTATCTAAAAGTCCAAAAACCCGTAATACTAACTTACAGATTTCACGTGAAAAATAAGCTAAAAAATTAAAAAAGTCCAAGCTAGAACGATAACACTTCTTCTTTCAAGCTACCGCTTCCCAACTTAAATCATTCCATAAAAACCATATGAAATTTAAAACAAAAGGAAAGCTTCGGGTTTTATTAGACAGATCCATTTACTCTAAAGACGTAATAAGAAAGTCAGTGGTCCTCTGGCATCGTCGCGAACGAGGTCAGACACCTTCATTGTTATTTTGAGTGCAAAAAGTAGTTGAATAGTGCATGAAGAGAGGATTTTGTACAAAAAGAATGACGGACGAATGGAGGAGCGAGCGTGACTCGTTTGAATAATGTTTGAACAATGTTTGAACGATGCTTGTTCGTTACTGCAATAGGTTTGTTAGTGTCCGTCAATCTGTGATGTTTGTTATATGTATTGTTTGAACATTTGAAAGGAGCCATATTGGAAAGGACACGCTTAATGATTGTTTGAACCCTAGACAGAGAAGAGTACGTAAGTTGGATGCAGTCTTTCGCACTCACAAAAGAAAAGAGACAGAATGATTCTATATTTTATTTTGCTTTGCGTGTCGGTTTTTTCAAGGAATCCACAGACAAGAAAGAGGGACAAACGAACACATTTACACTTTTATAATATCCTACTAATATTATAAATGTGAAAGTTTGTGTATTTGTTTGTTTGTTTGTTTGTTACTCCTTCACGCAAAAACTACTGAACCGATTTTCATGAAATTTGGCACACACATAGAGGGCAACTTAGATTAACATATAGGATATTTTTTATCCCAGAAATCCCGCGGGATCGGAATTTACGCGGGAAAACCTTCTTCGCGTATGGGGTATAAATAGCTTCTAAACAAACATTAATATAAAACTAACAAGTCTGTCTTCCCGGAAATCCCGCGGGATCTGGAGTTACGCGGAATAAACTCATGCGCGTAGTTGCGGGCTTAAATTTTTATGCGACCTTTACTAGGAGATTGAGGAAGTTTTGAAGCAACATATAGGGTACTGTTAATATAAAACTAACAAGTCTGTCTTCCCGGAAATCCCGCGGGATCTGGAGTTACGCGGAATAAACTCCTGCGCGTAGTGCGGGCTTAAATTTTTATGCGACCTTTACTAGGAGATTGAGGAAGTTTTGAAGTAACATATAGGGTACTGTTTATCCCTGAATTCCCGCGGGATTAGGATTCACGCGGTAAAAACTCATACCCGGGAATGAGGTTGTGGGTTCAGATGTTTATGGGACTTTCAGTGGGAGGTAGAGGAGGTTATGGAGCATTATATAAGCTACTTTTTGTTCCGGACTTCCCGCGGAATCGAGATTTACGCGGGAAAAGCTTCCATGAGCGAATGAAGTCGCGGGCTCATTAATATCTATATATCGGGATATCTATACATATATCGGGAATCGAACCGGCTTTTTTTCTCATGATCAACTTTATGTTGCTTTTTCGAGGGTCAGCATCGCTTTAGCTGGTCTTTATGTTTTGGCACCCGAAAAACTACCAATGTAGTTTAAAAATATTTCGGAGGCACTAGTCAGGATGGTGGTATAATGCTCCGATCATCAGGTTGCAAGGTGTAAAATAAAACACAGTAGGCGTTCAATACGTGTCTTCATGATTTAAATTAGGTTACAGGTTACACAGCTTAACTTAATTTGATTAAAGCTTTTAGGTTATGTTAAAACGTGATACGACTGAAATACACTTAGAGAAACGTTATGCCGTCGGGCATAGGTACGACGCAGTATAGGATTTTATTACAAAGTACACTAGTTAACTTAATGCGACCGTTCAGCTCGACGTCTGCTCGAGAAGTCAGAAAAATAGACTAGATTGAGTGGCCTTTTATAACACATGTCCAAACAGAAAACACATAGGTGGCTCTACTGTGCTCAACTGAAAGTCAGTATAACAACTAGATTAATTTCTGCACACGGAAATAAAATAGAATAAAACTTTTATTTACTTTGATTTTAATCTAATTTAATTTCCGTCTCCGACACGGCCATTCTGACAACGTCACACGTCCTCGTGTGATGGCTTTTGATTTAGGTTACAACAAAGCTCTAATTTTATTTTATTCAGCAAAAGCTACTAATTTTAAACGAGACTACTAATTTAATTTGAACAACAAGTTTTTAGATTACTTAAAATTTATTTGATTGAACGCCAAGTATTTTGTTTTAATTCTGTTTTTTTTTTTAATTTTTTTTAACCCTAACTAACTACACTCCCGCCGCGCCGTTTCCGGTGTCGCTATGGAGAAGAAGACGGCTAAACAAACTCCATAACATGACAACTGTTTAGAGCATGTTTAGAGCAAAATTACCAAATTTATTATTAACGCGGGTTTGTTTTTAACTTTTAACGCAATACGTCGTCGTACAATCGTCGTAAAACTGGATGACTCGATCAGCTGTGGTGCCGGAATTTACCTGTAACAATAAACACAAACGAAAGTATCTCTTATAGCTCGGCCCTTCCTGACCTAAGTGGGCAGGGAATAAAAACAACTTTATCAAAGTCATTTTGTGTAAATATCGATTGGTGATTACTCTGTAAGTGCGATTTTTTTTTTTTAATTGCGATTGATGATTTGTTAGAAGTGTGATTATTTCATTTTTGTTTTGTTAATTTTTTTTTTTTTTTCTTTTACTTTTTTTTTTTTTACTTTTTACTTTGTAGTTTTTAGTTTTTAGTTTTTTTTTTTTTTTTTGTTTTACTTTTTACTTTTTAGTTCCGCTTAAGTAGCGTCATCGCTTAACCAGCGGCATCACTTAACCAGTGGCATCACTTAACCAGCGGCATCGCTTAACCAGCGGCATCACTTAACCAGCGGCATCGCTTAACCAGCGGCATCACTTAACCAGCGGCATCGCTTAACCAGCGGCATCGCTTAACCAGCGGCATCGCTTAACTAGCGGCATCACTTAACCAGCGGCATCGCTTAACCAGCGGATTTTTTTTTTTTTTTTTTTTTTTTTCGATTTTTTTTGTTGTTTCTCCAAATCAACTCTCCGTAAAAGGGAAATAAACAATGTCTACATTACACTTTTCGTAGTCTGTCTAGTGAGTACTGTCTAGTCTGGGACTGAATGTTTTTAAAGAGTAATTATTACCCATGACCCAAAAGTGATTATGAATACTCAAGTTGGCCTTTTAAGAGAAGTTGGCTAAGCTGTTATTTTCTCAAAATCCTGAATACGGTGGATGTGCTTTCACATTAAAGTAACATAACCGTTCAAATACAATTTCAAAAGCTCCATTCGATAAGTTGACCGAAAACTAAATCTCTCAAAAATAGACTTTTATCAAGTGAACTACGTCTCGAAAAGAAAAGTTTTAATTTACTACTTCTTTAAGCTATCACAAAATAAATATGAACGATACAGATCACCTGCTTCGCTGCGTCCGATCTGCGGCTGCCAGTTGCCAGAGCTTCCTCCTTCAATGTCACACGAATGAACTCCAGGAAGCCCACGAGTGCAGGCACGCAGCCGTCGATTCGGCTCCAGACAACACATGTGTAACCTGCGTGTGCTGCTGCCTGTGCATCCTCGAAAACTTATCTGAAAACAGAACGATGCACATTGCATCGTCACATGTGAGATTACTTTTAAACTTTCACTTTTCACAAAGTAAATTAAAACCAATCGAAGTGTGCTGCACTTGTAATTAAAATAATTGGGGAACCGATTGTATCCAACTAATTCGTCTGTAATAACTCTAACGACAATGTTTTGGATCATTAGATAACGCTTACACAATATTTAAAATTAACAATGAACTACGCGGGTATTTAGAATATCGAAATTATTTTGTCACATAGTAAACAAAACTTGTGAAAATTGTATTGTGTTTCACTTTTAAAACAACGCGAACTAATGAGCAACTAATTCGATCGACGTCACCAATGAACAACCAAACCGTTCACCTTTTAAAAACTAGCTTACGCTTTTATTGTTACTATTGTTGCAGGCTTTTATTATCGTTGTAGGTACTCGATAAATGGAATAAATACTTCGTCAAGTTGAGCACAAAAACTATTTTGTGTTTATCTTTCTCCAACTAATCCTTTTCAGCGATAAGCGGCGCACCAAATTATCAAAAACCAAAATAACTATCACGAACATTACACGTTTGATAAAAGTCACTGCTCTGTGAGTCATCTCGTTATCAATTAAAAATTGTACCAACACGGAATGCATAATAAAATGCCTGACTTTAAAACGTTTGTTTTTCTTTTTCGACCAGACTACAAAATCTTATCCACCAAAGGGGGTATCTTTAAGAATTTTATGAACGTAGATTAATTTTCACTTCGGAACACAATAATTTTACTTTAAAATGACTCGAGTTACGTTACATTTCGACCAAATTAAATGAACAAAAATGCTTACCCAACCAAGTACCATTGTTATCCAATAACTTTCATCAACTATTATCATCAAAGTATCTCAAAACAAAGCATGAATCAAACCCGTGGCCTGTGGCTTTTCGCTAAGCCCAACCAACAAACTACGTTTGTTACACGCGCATTCTTCCGAATGCCGTACGGGTCGCACGGATTCCTCCGTGGTCTAACCTGGACCCCGACCTCCGCCAGAGCCACCCGCGTACCGCGTATCCACGGTCTACTTAAAGTAGTTTCGTTTCTACTTCAAGCAGATACCGACTTCTAACGGACTACGGCTACGAAATGTCTACTGGTACGGTCCGACCAGCCGAGCTAAGATTCATCGCTATCACTCTACTCAAATTCACTTTTTATATCACAACACTTCAAATGGTACTTAGCTCTTGGGCATTCTAACAAACTAATACCACAAATCTACCCACATTAAACTTCAACAAAATGATCGCATGATAAAAGTGTGTTCCGATGTTATAATACTTGGTTAAATTACCTACACTAAAATCAAAGGGTGTAACTTTCCCTTCTTAATAAAAACAGAGGTCATAATAAAAACGATTTCTTTTGTTTTTCAGCGATTAAACATCAAAATAAGATTACAATGAGGAGCGATTTGTTTTAATTACGGACGACGTTAAATGATTGTATTACCGGAAATTGATGTCTTTATTTTTACTCACGATTATCAAACAAACTACTCACACACAATACAGTTTACACAAAAATTAAAATTTAAGCAATGAAATTGTATCACCTCAGACGTAATGGAATAAAAATAATGCCATACCCATACTCGCTGTGTTACTTAGCTTTACCAAAATTCGACGCCACATTCCATCCATGCCATGTGAGATGTAATGGCACATGTCAACTCGCTTGCCATTTATGAATCCAGTTCTCATCTGAAAATTGCTATCTGAAAACCTGGAAATAACCTAGCCAGCCATGTGTGGGACGTGAAGTTACATCCAACTTCTGATTTCGGAGGCACTAGTCAGGATGGTGGTATAATGCTCCGATCATCAGGTTGCAAGGTGTAAAATAAAACACAGTAGGCGTTCAATACGTGTCTTCATGATTTAAATTAGGTTACAGGTTACACAGCTTAACTTAATTTGATTAAAGCTTTTAGGTTATGTTAAAACGTGATACGACTGAAATACACTTAGAGAAACGTTATGCCGTCGGGCATAGGTACGACGCAGTATAGGATTTTATTACAAAGTACACTAGTTAACTTAATGCGACCGTTCAGCTCGACGTCTGCTCGAGAAGTCAGAAAAATAGACTAGATTGAGTGGCCTTTTATAACACATGTCCAAACAGAAAACACATAGGTGGCTCTACTGTGCTCAACTGAAAGTCAGTATAACAACTAGATTAATTTCTGCACACGGAAATAAAATAGAATAAAACTTTTATTTACTTTGATTTTAATCTAATTTAATTTCCGTCTCCGACAAATATAATAGTTTGGAATGAAAAAACCCCGACGTTTATATCTTAAAGTCTTTTTATCGATTTTTTAACCGACTTCAAAAAAGAAGGAGGTTCTCAATTCGACCGTATATATGCTTTTTTTTTTATGTACGTTCAGCGATTATTTCGTCGTTTATGGGCCGATTTTGATAATTCTTTTTTTGTTGTAAAGTAGATATGTGCAGTGGGGTCCCCTGATAAGGAAACCAGAATCTGATGATGGCATCTCAGAGAAATCGAGGGGAACTTTCGAAAATTGTATGGACAACTAGTGTGTTTGTTCATGTTATCATAAGTACATTAAAGCGCTACCATTTCATGAAGATCTGGAGTCGATCGGATGAAGCCGAAAGACAGTCGAGGGAACTCCTCAACGATTTACTGCAGTTATCTAGTGTTTGGGCTTCATTAATTTGTAGTGACGAGAACTTTACACTTACATGTTGAATTGAGCGCCATCTGGCGAGTAGTTTTTGAGTTATCTCTACTTATCAAGATTGAAGTCGGTTATTTTTTTTGTAAAAAGCAATTATTCAAGATCTACATAACGGATTTTTGTACGGTATGACTAAAACGTAGTAAAAAATCAACTGTTCTTAAGATGTGTGGAGTGTGTCTTAATATGTGTGGGGTCGGGATTAACGCAGGAATAACTTTGTGACACACTGAGTTCCACGCGGGCGGAGCCGCGAGCAACAGCTAGTTAGTATAGATTTCGCAATTTCAGTTATGCAATAGAATTTATCGTGCAAAATAAATATCCAGATTTTCATTCTCCAATATCCTCGGCACGAGTTAGCCGGCAAGGAATATTTCTTATAGAGGGGTGGCACCGGAGGATTATTTTAATCCCTTATTTAAACCCCTTCAGAGACTTGTCTGTTTATAGTTAGGAGGGATTATTAAAACGTTTTTTCTCACAACGTCAGCATTACAACACCTGTAATTTTTTATCGGGGATTGGGATGTTCTGACTATATTTTATAATCTTCTTTTATTAAGAGGGATATTTTGCTCATGGGTTAAACAAGAAATTTTGTACTACTTGACTTATGAAGACGAAATTTGGTAGACAAGTAGTTTAGGAGTAGGCAATATTAGCTAAGAATGGATTTTGTGATATTTTCTTAAGAGAGTAAAAAAGGGTTGAAATTTAGCCCTCAAGGTTGTGATTAAATTAGATTGACTGTTAGTAATTATTACTAACAGAAATTCCTATCACTAACAGTCCCTGCTCCAGTCAGCACACTTATTACCAAACTAACCACAGACTTATAAAAAAATAAGCAGACCCAACATATGGGACAAAAAGCGTGCCAGTTACAACTACCTAGAAATACTGCATACATTGGCAATCACCATAGAAAACATTTTTGGTCTACAAATGTCGTCTATGATCCTTATACTAAAAGTAGGCTTCTTGCGGCTTATGAACATGGCGTCCTTGTTTCACCTCCATTTTGTCTGTGTGTGTAAGTGTTGCAACATCAAAAATAAAACGAGATAGACAACAATAAGAATATATCGTTCTTACATTGTCTGCTAACTATAATTATCTGTAACTGAAAAACTAACAATCTAATGTTCTAACACCATCTGTTAACTGGACTGTTAACCCTTGTCCCGATGTGAATCTGTGTGTTCTGTGTCGGTCACAGTTGTCATGGGCGGCAGCGGAAGGGTGGTCCCTCATACCCGTTTGCTATCTTGATCCATAATAACAAAATAGAAACCGACTAAAGTCGGTTTCTATTTTGTTATTATGGATCAAGATATAATAAGAAGAAGAAGAAGATATTTACGTTTCGGTATTTTAATGCCGAAACGTAAATATCCTTCTCCTAAGTCTGATAAACACGATGCTGAAAACCGTATCAAAATCGGTTCAGCCAAACAATATGCCTAAAACCTTCTCCTAAGTCTTGCAAATACTATGCTGAAAACCGCATCAAAATCGATTCAACCAAACGCGAGATAATCGCGCACAAATATACATACATACAGGTCAAACTGTATTACATACAGGTCAAACTCCTTTTTTGAAGTCGGTTAAAAACTTTCCTGCTATTCTAAATCGCAGTGGAAGAAAAAAATTATTGATTGGTATATTATCACCCAGAAACACATTTGACAGAAGCCAGAAGTGTAATGAAATTCTTATACCGCGTTAAGTAAAGTTAGTAGAGCCGAACATGAAACCTCCCTAATGTTAGGGGATGAAAATAAACCGTGTGAATCGGGTGTCGGACAGGTTACTATCTACCCTGGTTTACGACGCCAAGGGCTCATATCTCGCCATATATACACCTCTATAAAAAGTTACTGGATTGAACGCATTTGTGTGAAATAAAACATGTTGGAATTGAGGTTTTGTGTGTGGGAGATCTTGCGTTTTATTAATTACTAGTAAATCCGCCCTCGCTTCGCTTCGGGAAACCAGTCCCTTCAAAAATCTCTATAAATTTTAACAAATTATGTTATTCCGATGTCTAAGCTATATTACTGAAAAGTTTCATGAAAATCCGTTCAGTAGTTTTTGCGTGAAAGAGCAACAAACACACATACATCCTTACAAACTTTCGCATTTATAATATTAGTAGGAAGTAGGAAGTAGGATTATAATATTAGTAGGAAGGATACTAAATGCTGAACAAGCTCGCGTTTCCTGAAGCGAAATATATCCCTTGGTACACACATTCGTAAATTGTTAGGCGAGATTTTAAAACTGACAATATAGAGAAGACATAGTGACTCACTGTACTACAAACTGCATTAAAATCGGTTAAGCCGTTTCTGAGACTGGTGCGTACAAATCCATAGACAACAGACAAAATCATAATTATGGCTTCTTTTACGATAATGAAGTTGCCAAAAACAGTATTTGGGTATGTGGTCCATAATATAATCCATGTCCTACAGACCGTAAATTTACATTGAGTGAAGTGATATTTTTATTATTGCACAAAATCAGGTACAAAAATACCTACACGAGGAATCGAACCCCGTCTGTCTGTGCACCGGCCACGAAACATCTATTCCAAGGTCATCAGATTCTAATGTTGTTGCAGTCAACATTAACAAACAGATACCCCACAAAGGTGCCAACGCATCGATATGACGACTCAGTGAACTGTGTGACCACCTGACCGAAAAATTAACCATTGAGCACTGTCTGACCAGTCCTGTGTAATATGCTGACCTTACCTTAGATGGGGTTAGCATCTCTTAATTTAAATACTTCGGATAATTCTGAATAAACTGACTTCGAAATAACTAACTTTTTACAAAAACATAACCGGATTCAAAGTCAAGATAACTCAAAAAGTCGACAGATGTCGCTCAAATTCATAAACTTTCGAATAACGAAAGAATTATCAAAAACGGTTCATCCAGTACCAAGTTCTGAGGTAAGTAAAAAAACATACGAATTGAGAAACTCCTCCTTTTTTTGAAGTCAGTTAAAAAGTAGGAGAATCTATGTTAGACGTCTAATTTTTTTATATAGGTCTGTTTTATTTTGAAATGTCGCATTGTCACAAGTCCGGAATTGATGACGAAATTACGGAGAAATCGAGGGAATCGAATGAAAGATTATTATTTAATCACCAAATATAGCTTTAACAAAGTGTATCGTACTAAATAAATGTTTTTTGTACCACCCAGTGTATTTCTGAAGATACCTTCGGAAGTACACGTTTGCTTGTAGCTTTTTGTTAAGTTTTTTTTCAATATCTGAACAAATCAAACGGCCAAAAAAAGCCGGACAGAAAGCCAAAATTGGACATGTCCGGCTGAATTCGTGCATGTGGTAATCCTACATAGACTTTATTAATAGAACGTGGCCGCATGGTTCTCCACTGTCTAAAATTAGAATGACCATAATGGCGAATTCCCAGCGATTAAAAAGTTAATTATCTTTATTTATTAGGTTGCCCGAGAAAATATTAGATGAGAGATTAAATCAAGGATATTGTTACGTGTCAGGAGTAATGGGTCCGAGAAAATGCCAAAATGTACCACAAAGACTTTATTGAACTCGTAGAAACACAATTACACACTGTACACAGTACACACCACAACACTATGCACGTAGGTACTCGTAAACACACTCGACGAACACTGTATCACTCGTAGAATAGAAATCACTTAACTTCTCACTGGTATCGCTCGTAGGTATCGCTGGTATCTTCCTGGTTCCGCTTCCGAAACTAGAATGTCCGCGGTTGACCGATCGCCCCTTTTTATACCACTCACGCACCATTCACGCCAATCCAGAACTTTCCCGCTGATTCCGGACGGACCCGATTCGTATAAAATTCTAGTATGTTCCTTGCAACCGACTTTCGCCCGTTTGACTATTGCCGTAAGGCGAAGCGTCGTGCGCGTAGTTTCGAGAGAGCCGCGCTCCTATTGTTTCTATTGTTGCGCGACATGTTTATGGCCCCTATTGTTTATTGTTTTCGGCGTAGCGAAGTCGATGCGCCAGGGTTGTCACAATATATTTAGTACATATCGGTACACAGATATACAAAATCATATATTGGTAGTTAAGAAATCACACACACATGCACCATTAGTTTAGATTAGATCCTACCGTGATCGACAAAGTTATGCATCTGCAGGCGCAGTCAGTAGTTGAATAGGTGAACGCTAGTGGTAAAAAATTTTTGAGCGCTTCCATGCTTCGCAGGGCACGTAAAGCCGTCGGTCCCGGTTGTTACCGCTAGATATCAGTCGTTAAGCCGTGTCGGAGGTCTTCGAGCGGCCCAAAAACTTCTGACGCTGGGTTGGCCACTAACCCCTCCACCAATCCGCACTGTATCAGCGTGGTGGAGTATGCTCTAGGCCTTTTCAATGAGTAGAGCCCCTTCTCAGTAGTGGGCCATTAATGGGTTGTAGCCATACACCAAATAATCGCCGAACAACAAAAGAAGAAGTAAAGAAATAGCTGTTGTTTTAATTCAAAGTTACCGTTTACTAGATTTAGTGGGAAACGTAATGTAACAAATGGACAGATAGAGTGTAACGAGGAGTTATTACCGTTCGATATCCCGCCAGATTTATCGTTCCCCTAAATTTTGGGAGTCGTTTCGGCCGTGGGAAGAATAATGGATCCGTCAGCTTGACCTAGGAAGGGAATCACGAGATGTTTTGATGCCTGTACGCAATGCTATGATAAATTTTAATTCATCTTTCTATTTATCTTCTATCTATATCTTATCTATCTTATCTTAACATATAATATAATTATTACTGATCGTATGTTTGTGCACGCTAATCTCAGAAACAGCTGAACGGGTATTTATAGGACTTTCATTGGGAGATAAAGAAGGTTGTGCAGCAACATATAGGCTTTTATCCCGGAGTTCCCGCGTAATAGGGAATCACACGGGAAAAACTCCTGTACACGAATGAAATCCCGGGCACAACTAGTAGATACTGTTAGAAATATTAAATTAATACTTTTAAGTAGTTATTGAATTTGTAGAAATGATGGCGTAATTGGACTTTCGAAGTGTTGTAAAAACCTTGTTCGAATAAACTTCATTTCATTCATTTATTAATTAAAATAAAAGGTGAATAGAGTTATAACTTTGCTAAAACGTGTTTCACCATCGCATTTGTCTTATCATTTTTTTATCACGAATGATTATTGGATGCCAACCATTCTCACTAAAATTTTTCATTATCCCTCTTACATTTTTAATTTTTTACTGGAAGACGTGGTTTTCATCGGAGGCCCTAAAAGTGTAAAGTGTACAAAGCGTAAATTATACGTAAAACAAGAGCCGAAATACTAATAATTACCAACAAAAGTTTTAACAACATTAATCAGTGCCGTGGGTGGAATTAAAATTAAAAAAACTAAAAAACACGCTTTTAAAAAAACCGAACTAAAAAAAAGAAAATAAGTTTTAATAAATTTAAATTAAGAATAGTGTTGAAAATTTCAATAAATATGAATTAATAATAGTGTAAATAAAAAAATATTTTATTTAAAAAAAGCGTGGGGTGCATGGTGTTATTTTGATAATATCTTAAAAAGCACCCCACGCTTTTTTTAAATAAAATATTTTTTTATTTACACTATTATTAATTCATATTTATTGAAATTTTCAACACTATTCTTAATTTAAATTTATTAAAACTTATTTTCTTTTTTTTAGTTCGGTTTTTTTAAAAGCGTGTTTTTTAGTTTTTTTAAACTATTATTTATTTTCTACTTTTTAGTTTGGTTTATTCATAATAGCTTGTTTTTATAATTTTAAACTATTATTTGGTCTCTATCGATCTATCGACTATTACTTCCGTGATAAGTTATCAAGAATTCAAATAAACAGAAGAACAACGCCATCTAGTAAAACGTATGTACGCAGTCAAACTGAATACGGAGTTACAGCTAGTTGCCCGTAAATATGGCAGTAGATGGCAGTAGCATCAGTAGTAGTCTCACACTCTCACTAGTAGGCAGTAGTGTGAGAGTAAAAAAAATAAAAATCTTATTTTGCAAATTGAAAATTGGAATAATTTTATCAAATTAATGTAATGTCATCGGAACTCGATAAATCTACAAAGTTTGAACGAAATCTGGCCGTTTAAAGTGGGTCAAAATCGCGCCCAAAGAAGTCGGTTACAAACATACAAACATACAAGTGAAGCTAATATAAAGCGTGTAAAAAAATAGGATCTGTTTTATATTCAACGGACGCCTGTTTTGCCTCCGAGCAAACCTGGGAATTGAACCCACACCGAGACGCAGCCCAAATTAGGAACAGTGAATTAACGATTCATTTTAAGATACAGCTCGAACGAATTGTGGCAATAGGGAGATCTCCCGCCAGGCGAGACGACATGCCTGGGGGGCGGCCGGGCCCCGAGTGAATGTACTCGAGGCGTGGTATATATGCCGGCGATGTAGAAATCTTCGATAGCGCGTTTCAGGCTTCGGTGACGTCACCGTGTGACGTGTGAGCGGTGTCGCCACATCACCCCCCTGCTCAGACCGGAGGTCGATACACCGATGTTGCAGCGTGCTCTTCGACGTTGGTGACCCGTTGATGTTTTGCCCCGAAGATTCCCTCTATCCGCGGTGAGTCGGGATGGGAGGGCGAGACGACAGATGCGGAGGGCGAGTGGTGCACTCCAGCCGTCCGTTGAGTCGTCGTAGGGGCAGCCGGCACGGGCTCAGGAAGCGGAACACCATACGCTGCGATGAACCCGGCGAGCTTGGCTGTGTCGGGGAGACGCGCTGCAGTGTCCGTCGAGCGTGAGCGGTGAGGTGAGGTGGGAGGGGAGGCCTGAATCGCTACCGGTGCCAGAAGGGACGTGTTCATGTCCGAAGGTCACCACTGTGGCTAAGGGAGATCTCCCGCCAGGCGAGACGACATGCCTGGGGGGCGGCCGGGCCCCGAGTGAATGTACTCGAGGCGTGGTATATATGCCGGCGATGTAGAAATCTTCGATAGCGCGTTTCAGGCTTCGGTGACGTCACCGTGTGACGTGTGAGCGGTGTCGCCACAGAATTAAAAATACAAATAAAAAAAAATCACAAAAAAAAGCATTCATAGCATTTCCTGTGTCGTGGATGCCATAGACAATACACAAAGCAGACATCCAGACAGAAAACGGGAATTTAAACTCACTATTCATATTTCTGCCTCGCTGGGAAACGAACCAAGCCCCCGTATTATGAGCTCTTATTTCCAGATAATTCACGTTCACAACCTGTTATTGCCTGTAAGACACTGTCTCTGTCACCCACACGTTGTGAATGTGAATTGTCTGGAATTAACAGCTCATAATAAGGGGGTTGGACCCTCGGAACAGCGATGCAGTGTGTTAAACTGTTAAACATTGCGTCAATCGGGTTGTCAATACATTCATGTCAATATCCAATACTGTCGATCCTGGTAGTATTCCATAGTTACCAGTCGTTTATCTTCGTCAAAAGCTTTTGGGCGGCATAAAACGTCGTGCAGTTTGCTCTTAACCTCTTCAATTGTTAGAAATGCGTTTATAAATGGTTAGAAATTCAATAGCCATTAATGTGTTGAAGCCAACAACAAAAAATATAATTATGCTCATGACATCAGCATTAAAATAGTGTATTATTAAATGATTATCACGGTTAGATGTTGTGACGTTTTGTGGGAAAACGACACAATAAAACAAGATAACTTTATCGCGGCAAACAACATTTGATTAATTATAAATTAATTGTTGTGTGAAGATCTGAAGATTGACATAATTCGTACGTAGCACAGTATGTACTTTGTGATACTTATTGTTTACTGGTGCCCCACTGGTGTTCTAGCGCCGTAAGCTTTATACCTCGGATACCAGGATCTGTCAACGAATCTTTACACATAATATTAAGTTTAGAAATATGTTTTAACAATATACAGAAAAATTATGCGATCTTTTTAAAGACTTCAAAAAAGGAGGAGGTTCTCAATTCGTCTATATGTTTTACTTTTATTTTTCCTTCTTATGTATGTTACCGCAGAACTTCGTACTGGGTGAACCGATTTCGATAATTTTTTCGCCATTCGAAAGGTTATGACTGCCGTCTGGTCCCATAAAACATCATAGACATGTGACGGTCAGTTTTTGAGTTATTCTATGAATTTAAATAATCCTCATAACTTTTGATCGCGTAGGTTTTCCGATTTTGATGATTCTTTTCTTGAAAGCTGGTGCATATGGCATTATCGCATAGGGTTCAAAATATTAACATTTTGTAACGTAAAGCTGGTGTGGGTGAAAGTTAATATGTTAGGAAATAGGTAACAATAACATGACGTTCAATGATTGATTTATTCATTCATTAAGTGTCATTCTAGAGTGACGGCGTGATTTGAAAATGCCGTAAGTAAATGCTAACAAGTTAAATTAAACTATGACAACATTTAATAAAATTGTTTTAGCGGGGAGTGATACCTAATTCCAATCTTCGGCGACTCATATGACGAGCGTAAATATAACAAAATACATATTACAAAAATGCCTTGCAACGACAACCGGAACTCTAAGTAATAAGTCATTATTGTATAGAAATTTCTTGTCTTTTCTCGCGTCGTGTTAAGAAATGATTAATTGCTGTTCACGTTAATAACTGTCTCTTGTTCGATAATCAAGATTGCGTGACGTTGTGATCGAGGATAAATGACGATATATTTTTTATTTTTTTTATTTTATTTAATTCATTCATAGGCTTAAAAACTATGTAACTTACAACTTATGTAAAGTTGTAATGAAATGACAGCGCAAAAAAGTTTCTGTTATCATACTTTATGTCACTTTTATATTGGCTTGGTTAATGTTTTTATCATTAATGTGTGTCATTTTAAACTTTATCGCACGTTAAAGTCAGACATACATACATACTAGGGAATACCTGACAGGTTTACCTGTACACGGTAACTTGAGCGTGTATGTTGCAAAATGAATATAGATAAAACTCTTTCGTTACTACTGAGTAACTGACAGACAACGCACAGCCGAAATTACTACACGCTAGAAGTTGTTTAGTATTGATGTTCCTTGGGGAGCGTAGGCGAGCTTTAAGAGAGGATTTTTGGAAATTGCCCCCCTAAATGGTATAAATTAGGATGAGCTGCAACAAAAAATCTACGCGGTCTAATACGACGAAGGAAAGCTAGTGTATACATAATATGATATTTCGCTCAGGGATACTACAATATTTTCCCATTTTTGCGACATGTTTCACCGTAGTTCCGCTTCAATTGGTCGAAGTGTGATAGCCTAAAGCCTTCTTTTATAAATGGACTGTCCAATGTAAAAATAATTTTTCAATTCGCACCAGTTGTTTCTGAGATTAGCCCGTTTAAACAAACAAACAAACTCTTCAGCTTAGTAGGTATAGATGTGTAAATTATTGCTGTCTGTGCAAGGAAAATATACGAGAAAAACTATTACCGTCCATAAAACTCTTTATTGACGTGATAGAACCCAAAACAACGATATTTAGAATTCTTGTCTGTTTGTATGTGGTTTCTTTGCGCTTATCTCAGAAATAATTCAACTGGTTTGGGAATAGTCTTCGCTACAAAAAATTGGAATTTTCTTTCTAAAATTCCAAAGTTTAATCTAAACTTGTTTGAAATAATTTAATCATATCCTAACTCAGTGATTGCGTCCAATTCAATTTCCCCAATCATTTGATTTGCCCAATAAATTGAATATTGTGTCTCGCAGCTTGATGTGCCAATTGGTTGCAATTACATTCAGTATTAATTTCATTTGTAATTCAATTTAGAAATGACTAGAGAACCGCCCGCGCTTCGCTTCGGGACCCGTAGGTAACAGACGCGTAGGTTCCGTTCCCGTAGGAATCTCGGCTAAAAAGTAGCCTATAATTATGATCTGGAACATCAAATATAACGTTTGCCTATGGCAAGTTAATTATATGTAGTACCTACTTGATAGCGTGATTAAAAACTTGCAAATTGCAAATGAACTAACGCCATCTTTTAACAACATTCGGAACTAAATATCTAGCAACTAACAAAATATCGATCTTCCCATGGGAATGAGATGTTTTTCCGCGGTAAAAAGTAGCCTACGTCGCTCTCCACACCCCTAACTATCCCCACACACATAAACCATACTATATAATAGCCAAGTTGCGACGTGAAAGCGTCACAAACAAACAAACAAACACACTTTCACATTTATAATATTAGTATGGATAGGCCTAGGGTTGCCAACATTTTTCGGACCTTTCATTAACCCCCGACGCAAAAAGAGGGGTGTTATAAGTTTGACGTGTCTGTGTGTGTGTGTCTATGTGTCTGTCTGTCTGTGGCATCGTAGCTCCCGAACGGATGAAGCGATTTCAATTTAGTTTTTTTTGTATTAATGGGGACTTACGGGCGCGTGTTTTTAGATATGTTCGATGAAAATCGGTAGAACCGTTCAAAAGTTGTTGGGGTTGAAAGTGGGGAAGAATTTTCACTCTGTCTCTTTGTGGCATCATAGCTCCCGACCGAATGAAGTGATTTCAATTTAGTTTTTTTTGTGTTAAAGGGAACTTACGGGCGCATGTTTTAAAATGTTTGATGGAAATCGGTTGAGCCGTTTAAAAGTTGTGGGGGGTAAAAGCGGGGAAGAATAGCCGAATTTATGCAAATATACTCGTGTGAGGTCTCAAATGAAAGGGCACAGAAGGTATAAATAGACGATCGAACTTGGTCCGGGCCGAACCACGAACATGGTGCGGTCCGAACCATATTCGCTCGTGTGGTGCATGGTCCGCCGGACAAATATCGGTGCGGCTGGTTCGGAGCGCTTGCCCATCGAACGCGGTGCGGTCCGGACCGATTCGATGGTGTGGACGGCGCACCGAACCATTTGTCGGTCCAGTCGCTATTGTGCACAGAACACTATTACTCTATTGTGCCACTGTACGCGCAACACGTCGCGACCGCGACGTTTTAGGTATCAAAAATGGATTCCGGGCAACGCCTTGGAGTTCTTGAAGACACTGTTATTAGTACGGAGAAAAAAGCAGTTATTGAATTGTTGGAGTTATATAAAGATTTTCCATGTTTATGGAACATTTTTGTTTCGATAGAATAGGCGGCATGTCGAGACGAGACGTGTTCACCCAATGCTAGCACACAACGACTGGACGGTTCGAAGTCCGGTGTGCTCGTCTGTTGTGTGGAGCGCACCGTACAGTTCGTGGTTCGGCCCGGACCAAGTTCGATCGTCTATTTATACCTTAAGAGAATATTTATGACATTTATATATATGAATATTTAAGTATAAAATAAAAATTAAATTAAAAATTAAAAAAAAACCCCGACACAAACATTTAAAAAGTAAAAAATTATATCTCTAAAAATAATACGTCGCGTTGGGGGACCGCTCCATTTACCTACATCTAACTTTAACACAAAAAAATATTGAAAGTCTTGGGTAAAGGACTAAGTAGGTAGGCATGTGATACTTATGAAAAAAATCGTAGATAATGAGTAGTTAGGAGCGGTCCCCCAACGCGACGTATTATTTTTAGAGATATTATTTTTTACTTTTTAAATGTTTGTGTCGGGGTTTTTTTTTAATTTTTAATTTAATTTTTATTTAGGCATAATATTAATAGAAATTGTATCTTCAAATTTTGCTTACCATTATATTTTTGATACGTAGTTAAATAGAGTAAAAAAGGGTTGCCCAATTGCACATATCTGTGATCTGATTGAGAACTGAATAAGAGGTAGACTAACTAAGAATTGCAAAGTAGATACCTATACTACAAAAAAAACTACTTACCAGAATTAACTTTTACCAAGAAGCTACGATGTAGCTTTCATACGTAATCTCAAACATCCTCTACTATCTGAACAAATCATCCTGTGTATGACAGAGTTCTCATGGGCGGCAGTGGAAGGGTGGTGTTGAATAAAAATGTCATAAAATACAACCATTCGCATCGGTAGCCAAATTATAAGGGTACAGAAAGAATGAATGAATACTTTCACTATTAGAAAGAAGAAAGAAAGAAATACGTTTATTTCTTGCACAGGGCACTGCAACAGACAATTATTATTATGAACATACAAAATTATTTCTTAAATTTATACCTACAAGCTAAAACGCAGTGCCATGCAGGTGGTAAATGAAATAGGTCACATTCAGCGAGGTTCGCTGTTTTTAACACGCTTTTATTAACTTCACCTGTATGTTTGTATGTAACATTTCTGTTAATATCTTCCGTGCCCCTCAGGCGTTTTGCTTCAAATTCATAACGCACCTATAAACAGTTGATCCCTAATTTTCTAGACCCTTTCCACGCAAATCTATCGCGGATTTTCCTAAAAATAGGCGTTTTTCCTAACTTCTTTAATTTCCACCTTCCCTAGCCTATAACTTCCAAGTTTATCATCCGATTTCTTCCAAACCGACTTCGTTGTGCTTGTACAACTGCCCTGCGTCGATCCCACCGCTTTTCAAGCCAATCCGACGAAAAAAGTGAAAACCGAGTCATAGTGGTAGATCTCGTACAAGTTAATTTTATTTGTAACCGACTTCTTTGGGCGCGATTTTGACCCACTTTAAACGGCCAGATTTCGTTCAAACTTTGTAGATTTATCGAGTTCCGATGACATTACACTATTTTGATAAAATTATTCCAATTTTCAATATGCAAAATAAGAATTTAATTTTTTTTACTCTCACACTAATGCCATCTACCCATTTGCTACTGCCATCTACCCATATTTACGGGCAACTAGCTATAACTCCGTATTCAGATTGACTGCGTACATTACGTTTTACTAGATGGCGTTGTTCTTCTGTTTATTTGAATTCTAATTTATTACGGGAGTAATAGTCGATAGATCGATAGAGACCAAATAATAGTTTAAAATTATAAAAACAAGCTATTATAAATAAACAAAACTAAAAAGGAGAAAATAAATTATAGTTTAAAAAAACTAAAAAACACGCTTTTTATAGTTAACTGAACTAAAAAAATTGAAAATAAGTTTAAATAAATTTAAATTAAGAATAGTGTTAAAAATTTCAATAAATATGAATTAATAATAGTGTAAATAAAGAAAATATTTTATTTAAAAAAAAGCGTGGGGTGCATGGTGTCATTTTGATAATATCTTAAAAAGCACCCCACGCTTTTTTTTAATAAAATATTTTCTTTATTTACACTATTATTAATTCATATTTATTGAAATTTTTAACACTATTCTTAATTTAAATTTATTTAAACTTATTTTCAATTTTTTTAGTTCAGTTAACTATAAAAAGCGTGTTTTTTAGTTTTTTTATTCAATGTGACCTGCGGCGTCGTGCGGGACACACGCAGGTGCAGAACATGGCGAGCTTGCTTACTTACCGACACTTATAAAATTAACTAAGCAACTCAAAAAAAACAAAACAAAATACATCACAAATTATAAATAATAATAATAATAGTATAATAATAATAATAACAAAGTGCAAAGAGTGGTCGAAGATGTTGAACCTTAATAACTACAGCACATAAATAGAAAACTTGAAAACTTGAAGAACAGTAGGTACATACTCGTATAACTACGCAAGGAAGGCAAAAGAAAATAAAGTACAGTTCACAATGATGCTGGGTCCACGACAAACAAAGTAATGGAATATTTTTCTGCTACGAACTTGGGCCATAACTTTCAGGCAAGTATTTTTAATAAAATTGAATAAATAGGTATTAATAGAGAAGTTTGAATATGAAGTGTGTGTGTGTGTGCGTGTGTGTGAGTGTGTGTGAGTGTGTGTGTGTTTGGGACATTTAACAGTTTATTATGTAGACACTAAAGTGATTTCTGAACATTTAATAGGTACATTTTATATTTTAATTTAAATGAATTAACCGTTTTCAGGTTTCGTAAAGGAGGCGGAAGATTATTCCAACACTTCGTGGCATTATATTTAAAACTACCACGAAATGCTGCAGTCTTATGCGACGGTATCTTAAGGCTATAGCTGGAGGATCTTATTTGGTGAAGAGTATTAAGATCCTTGGACCAAACTAACTTATCGAAGAGGTACGATGGTGACTTGTGCAACACGATGTCAAATAATAACGAAGCAAAATGTAGTTGTCTGCGGTACCTCATCTTTAAAATGTTACCGCTGTTTATGTAAGGCGTCACGTGACTGCGTGGTGGGATATTGTAACAATATCGGGCGCAAGCGTTCTGAACTCGCTGGATTAGGTTTTGCGAGCGAGACAGAAGTCTAGGCCCAATTACTGCGTCGGCGTAGTTCAGTTTGGAAAGAACTAAGGTCTCGCATAGCTTCAATCGTAGGTCCAGGCCGATGAATTGACGAATTCTGTACA
Source organism: Hesperia comma (assembly GCA_905404135.1). Lineage (NCBI taxonomy): Eukaryota > Metazoa > Arthropoda > Insecta > Lepidoptera > Hesperiidae > Hesperia > Hesperia comma. Next base: position 4,758,601 of record FR990013.1, read on the forward strand.
TGACTTTGAGTCTATAATAGTACATTATGATACAAGTGCGCGAAGTTGGTCATTACAGTCGAGGCGGAATTGAGCCCGAGCCGCAAGGCGAGGGCTGTAATAGAGCCAAGACTGTAATGAACAAAGCACACGCGTATCATACGACGTTTTTCAACACACTTGCGAGGAAAAAAACAATTAGGTATCGACATTTTTCAGTCACAAATCAGCAAATTATAAACGAACAAATGTTTGCACAAAACACAAAATGGCGCGGTTTATTTTTTCGCGCGCCGTATCTTTGGTTGAATAACTATGCGCGCGCAGGTTAAGTCCAGAGACACCGAACATTCAGCCACAATATATTAAACTAAATAATTATGTATTTCTAATAAGAATTTACGGTAATTAATGATTTAAAATATTGTATTTTTTAAATGCTTTAATAGATAATTAGATGAAGTATAATCTTATCTTATCAGATTTTGACCAAGTACAACAAGTTTATTTATTTACAAAATAACAAATCTTTTGGTACCAACCTCTTTACGGATATTAAAAAAAAAGTGGAATAAGAAAAACACTAGTGCGGTAATGAAAAGTAAAACGCACTAGTGTGTAATAAACCGCATTCCGGGCGTAAGACTAAAGAAAAAATAGCAACTTTACGAGCAAGTGTGTTGAAAAAACAATTACGGGCGATATTAATTACATGTTTCTCGAAACGTAAATTTTCATCCATTAGAACCCCTAAATTACGCGCTTCAGAGACTCTTTCTATCTGTTTACCATTAATAGTGATTTTTGGATCCTTAGATGCAATTTTTTTGACCTGCTTTTTAGTACCAATAATTAAAAATTTAGTTTTTTGTGGATTAAGAACTAGAGTGTTGTTGTTTGACCAATTGAATATACGCTCTAAATCTGAATTTAATTTAGCCACCGCCGCTTGTGTCTCATTAGGTTCAAAAGAAATATAAAGTTGAAGGTCGTCAGCATAGATATGGAATTTACAGTGTTGTATGTGATTTACAACATCTGCGCTGTAAAGAATGAAGAGCAAAGGGCCCAATATGGATCCCTGCGCAACTCCTCTTTTTATTGGCCTGTCAGATGAATAGTCCTTCTCCTGTTCCAATACAACAGACTGAGACCGATTTCTAAAATAGCTATGGAACCATTCAACAGCTTCTCGAGTTAACCCATAGTATGACAATTTAGAAAGGAGTAAATTAATATTAATACAGTCAAATGCGCGGGTGTAATCAAGTAAAACAAGAATGGTTCCCTCCCCCATATCTTGAGCCGTGAGAACATCATCAACTACGTTCATTAAGGCAGTAGTAGTGCTCCTTTTTCGCCTAAAGCCCGACTGCGTAGAAGGTAAGATATTATTATTACGAGTATAGTTGATAACCCTAAGTAGATAATTAAGTTGATAATTTTGCGTTGGTATTAATTTAGATTATAAACAAATTCTTTGTTTAATTTATTATACACGAGTACCTTTATTTTTTTTTATTTTTTTGTTATCGAGGGGGAAACCTTCAAAAGGTCGTGGGAGCGACACAGGGTTATGTGGGATTTTTACCCACTAAAACCCCCCCGGTGGCCTACCTCAGCGCTTGTGGAGAACTCCGGGATCTCCAAAGGAACACAACCGGAGTCCTCCGAGCGCGGCGCCCTTGGGGCTCTGCCCGCGAGAGACTAAATGCCCCATCGCTTGCCATCTCCATACGACGGTATGCGGCCACACATACCGTCATCCTTCCCGGGGTTGGTGATGGACGGTTCGAGCTCCCACTCTAGCCGCCCCCAACCCCGAAAACCCCTTTTAGTCGCCTCTTATGACAGGCAGGGGATACCGAAGCTCGTATTCTGGTCCCGAGCCACAGGGACACCGGTGGCGCTATGTGCGCCCACCGCGGCGCCATGCGCGGCGCCTCCGTCTCCGAGCCGGGTCTGCGCGTTCCCTGGCCCGTTCGGCTTCCTCCTTTTCGGTCATAACACGGTCGCAGAAAGCGACCATGCTGTCCCAGGCTTCGCCAGAATGGACCATCGCTGCGACGACGGCGTTCAGGGAGAGGTCCGGCCCCACTTTTTGCACCAGGATCCGCCGCTCGGTCTGCCACGCTGGACAGTGCTCGAGCGTGTGCTTCGCGGAATCCTGGGCATCACCACAATGGTGACACTGCGCTGTCGCTTCCCTGCCTATTCGGTTCAGGTACTCACCGAAGCAGCCATGTCCGGTGAGCACCTGGGTCAACCTGTAGGTAACGCGTCTCCTCCTCGTCAGCCATGCACCAAAGCTGGGCAGCACGGCACTGACAACACGTTGGCGTATGCCCCGCGGCTCCTGCAGTCGCTCGCGCCAGCGACGCAGGGCACGCAGTCTGGCGTCTCTCCGGGTCATTTTGACCGTCTCATGGGTAAAGGGCTCAGTCCCCTGGCGGAGAATGCGGATCTTAAAGAAGACCTCGGCATTCATATCCGCCAGGATGTCCAGAGGCGGAAACCGCGCTAGGACTGTGGCCGCCTCGTACGAAATCGTCCGGTATCCTCGTGCCACTCTGATTGCGATCGTACGCTGCGCAGCGTTCAATTTCGCCGCGCGGCGTCGACAGCCCGACAATCTGTGCGCCCATACGGGTGAACCGTAGAGCGCGACAGAGTGCACGACACCCGCGTAGAGGCGACGGACTTCCTCCCTCGGTCCCCCGAGATTTGGCAGCAGTTTGTGCAAAGCACCCGCTACCTTATGAATCCGGGGGACGAGACGGTCAAAATGCTCGTTGAAGTTCCAACGGCTGTCCAGTACCAGCCCGAGGTACTTCAAGTGCTTGCCCACTTCCACAACAGCGTCACCTACACGCACCGATAGGCAGGGAGGTTCCACATTAGACCGAAGGCTGTGAAACCATATCGCCTCGGTCTTGTTCGGCGCTACGCAAAGACCGATGCCGCGTATCTTCGCGACAACGCATGCCACACCGAATTCGGCCAGACGCACCGTTCTCTCGAAGGACTCACCTTCTGCCAGGACAAGAGTGTCGTCGGCGTAGCAAACTATGCTGACACCGACAGGCAGCTCCGTCCGGAGCACGACATCGTACGCAAGATTCCACAAGAGTGGTCCTAAGACTGACCCCTGTGGAAACCCGCATACTACGTGTCTCTCCTGAACACTCCCGTAACGGCCCGGATATCTGACGCTCCGGTCCGACAGATAGGCCGCCACCACGCTCCGCAAATAGAGAGGCACCTGATGATGGGCTAGGGCCTCTCTTATCGCATTCCAGGGCAGAGAGTTGAACGCGTTGACGATGTCAAGGCTGACAGCCAAAACTACTCTGCCACTGGATACGGCCTGCTCTGCGATTGTTCGGACGCGGAGGACAGCGTCGACTGTCGAACGCTCCTTTCGGAAGCCATACTGGCAGTCCGACAGATCCGGGCCATTGCGCGCCAGATGTTCACTAATACGAGCGGCAACTATCCTCTCGAACAGTTTGCCAGACTCGTTCAGCAAACATATCGGCCTATAGGCTGAAGGTGAGTCCGTTGGTCGTCCCGGCTTGTGTAGCAGCACAACCTTTGCCTGCCGCCAATCCGACGGGAAGTGGCCGGCGCGGAGGCAGCTTGTAAATAGCCGACGCAACCGTTCCCCGAGAACGGTCAGCGCCAGCACCCAGGCCCGACCTGGGATTCCGTCTGGGCCTGGTGCGGTGTTTCGGGCAGTTAACCGCCTCACCGCCTGCTCCAACTCCGCCTCAGTGACGGCCAGCTCTTCCGACCATGCCACCGAGTCCGGCCTCGGCGAGGCAACGGGGTCGTCCGGAGTGTAAGGGAACAGGTTTCCCATGACATTCGAGACAAAGTCGGGACTGAGGGTTTCCGTTAACGGTGGAACCCGGGGGCGCAACTTGTCCAGCACCATCTTATAAGGGCGTCCCCACGGGTCCCTGTCCAGACTCTCCAGCAGTCCCGACCAGCTCCTGGACTTGCTCTCCGCGATAGCGGTCTGGAGCTTGGTCGTCGCGTCACGGTACTCCCTGTACCTTTCCTCCAACACTTCGGCATTGGTGGACCGACGTCTGCGGGCACGGGTGTAATTTCGTCTTGATCGCAGGCAAATTCGGCGCAGCTCAGCTATGTGGTCAGACCACCAGTATGTGTCTGTGGCATTGAAGCATCACAGATTGCTGTCATGTTGGCTCGGAGTCGGACAGCCCCGTCGTCCAGGCTCGATGGCGTTTCTCCGGAGGCAGTCTCAGTCCAGTCCACGACGTGTGCAGAGGCAAGGAACATGTCCTTGTTCAGGCGACTCAGTGCCCAGCGTCGTGGAGCGCCTTCGGCTCGGCTGGTCTGAACCGGGAGCCGGAGGACTACGTTGAACGTGATGTGACGGTGGTCAGACAGCGTCACCAACTCTTCCACCACCTTCCATCCCGACACGAGGCGCTCGGCGGAGGGAGTCGCCCATGAAAGGTCCACGATTGACTCCCCCTGCCAGCGCACGCACGTGCTGACACAGCCCCGGTTAGCAGGCGCAGGTCCAGTTGCGCCGCCCAGTCGAGAACTGCCTTTCCTCTGGCATTGTCGTTGGTGCTCCCCCATGCCCTAGAGTGAGCGTTAAAGTCCCCGAGGACGAACACCGGACGGGGCGAGCAACCACGAATGCAGTCTCCCACCCGGTCCAGGAACACCTCGTAATCCGCCAGATAGCAATTAGGGGAGATGTAGCAACCCAACACTGCCAGAGGACCCCAATCCACGGCAACGAATCCCTGTCCCGACTGTCTTTTGGTACAGGGAGGATCCTTTTCGGTGCCAGCCCAGTATATTGCGACCGAACCGCAGTTATCCCCGAACCAGCGCGGATGGTCCGGGATCCTGTACGGTTCGGCCACTACTGCTAAGGAGATTGAACATTCTGTGATGCACTGCAGGAACAAGTCCTGTGCTCTCCTACAGTGGTTCAGATTCCCCTGTAACAGTTTCAATGGAGGAGTATTTTTCATACTTCCTCCATTGTTTCCTCGGACGGGCAATGGGCCGATGCGCCAGCTGTCGCTTGCGCAAGCCCATCTGCCCGTACTGAGCTGGCAGCCGCTGCCCTTCTGCCGTCCTTGCGCCTCCTAGGCGGTGTGCAGCGCGGTCCACCCAGGCGGTGGTCGGCTTTGCGGCCTGCTTCTGCGCACAGAGCGCAATTGGGCGTCTCTGCCACGCATTGGTTGGCCTTATGACCGGCATGACCGCAGACGTAGCAGAGAGCACTCCTGTCGATTGCGCTCGTGCACTGGTGCCTCGCGTGACCCTTCTCCAGGCATCGAAATCACTGGAGCTGCCTAGCGGCAAGTATTTGCACCCTGGCCGACACCCAGCCCACGAGGAGCCGCTTCGTGACCGCCAACTTGCGAACGGCCGTCAATGGGCAGCGCACCCAGGCCGTTCCCAAAGTTGACGGTGTCCGCCGTATCTCGCCGACTTTTATGTCGGCGGCCAGGCATCCACAGGCCGCGGCAATGGCGCTGGCGACTTCATCTTGGGTGACGGAATCGTCCAGATCCATTACCCTGACCTCCCCTTGTTTGGTGGGTCGCGCCACTTTGACTCCCAGTTCTGCGACGACCTCCTGCATCCTACCCGCGAGGACATCGGCTTTTTCGGCACAGTTTTCGCCGCCAATCTCGAGGAGAAGGCCTCCGTTGATAGCCTTCTTCTGCCGAATCTCCCCGATGCCCAGGTCGGGTAGGCTGATGCGGACCTTTGCAGTTTTCATAACCTGCGCGTAAGTCACTTCCGACCCTTCAGGCACCGTTATGGTAACTGCTGCCGTCTTGGGCACTTTGGGAAGCCGCTTCTTCTCGGCAGGCTTTTTGGCCTTCCTAGTGTCCCATTCCGGACCCGATGCTTGAGGAGCCTTGGCCGCAGGGGGTCGTTGGGAACTCCTTTTCCCTCTTCTTCGACTCAGTGACTGTTTGCGAGTCACTGCCTTTTTGAGCGGAAGGTCGCTTCTTCGCCCTTCGCCCAACGACTGTCGTCCAAACCGGCTCTACTCTCTCTGCCTGCGTAGCGAGGGTCCACTCAACTGGAGGCCGCTCCGGTGCTGTGGTCAGAGGCCGCTCTGGTGCTGAGGCTGGTTGCTGCCCTGGGACTGTGGCCGTTGTTTTCCGCGTCGCTGTTGCGAGCGTGGCTTTTTTTCCCTAAGGAAGGCCTGATGGTCCTATCAGGGAAAATTTCATCTCTGAAGGACGCCAGCTTGCTGTCGATCATGGAGCCAATCTTAGCCAAGAGGGCGTCCTCCTCATTCCCTACTCTCACTTCCGGTCGTTTGGGGGAAGGTCGGGGGTTTGCAGGCGCACTGGAGGTGCTCTTTCGGCGCAACTCGTTGAGTTCCGCCGTAAGCTCCTCCATTTTTGCATTCATGCTGGCCAGTTCCGTGCGCAGTGCCGCATTCTCCTTCTCCAAGTGTGCAGTGGCCACCCGCTGCATCACTTCTGTTGTTGCCGCCTGTATGTTTCGCACCGCCAAGCGGATCTCGCGGGCGATATTCCCTTTTATGTTACGGGATCGGTCAGTAACTTTCTCGATTACCCCAAGGTTCTCGACTATTCGAGAACCCAAGTCGCCGGTGGGCTGTTCCCTCATCTCCCTGCCTAAATCTTCGGCACTCGGGAGGGTGGCTTTTGCTCTCGATTTAGGGGCTGGGGCCGCAAAGTCCAGAGAGACGTCTATAGCGCTCTGCGGTGGCACATTGGACTTCTTTTTGGGCCGCTCCGTCTCGCTTCCGCTCGCCGGTATCGGCCGTTTGCGGCTACCAACTGAGGTCGCGGTCGAAAATCCCGAAAGTCCCGACATCAGGGAGCAATCTGATAGGTCGTCTCCATCGGACGTGGCGCCATGAGGTGGCGCAGGAGTTAGAGCTATTGCTCGACTCCTGGTTAGCCGCGTTTTTCTCACAGTCGCTTGGACAGCGGGCGACTTCTCCTTGTCCGTGCTCGTGTCAACTTTGTCCGTCATCATAGGCATATTATCGGTGTCCGTTTGGCGTTCACGTGGGTCGTGTTTACGGAGGTCAGCAGATTGCCGACCTACGAGGCAATTAGTGCCCCCTCCAGATACGGTGGGGCTGCCTCCTACCGAGGTAGGAGGGAGGGGTTCTCCGCTTTGCGCGGTACCCTCCTGGAGTATTTGTTTCCTAACTACCTTGTCCATTGTGCCGTCTTTTTTACAGGGTATGCTTCCTGGGTTGCCCACAATAGACATCTCCAAGTTGGGCACTGAAACTTGAAGATGGTTCCTCCCCGGAATCCCTCGCTACGAGGGAGCTGAAGAGGATTTCTACAACACTCCCCGGGTCAGCCGATACGGCTGAGCTGAGGAGTGAGGGCCACACTGGCGTCACTGCGTCCTCGGAGTCCCCTGATGCAGGAGAGCGGAGGACGCAATGGGGTCTCTCGGAAGTCTCTTGGCTTCACCGTACACTGGCTTGTGCACGGCTACTAAGCCCCGCCACCACGACAAGTTGGACTCCCCCGGCGGGGGGTATACACTAGTACCTGCCCTTAATTTGTTTAGGGAAATAATTATGTATTTTCTTACCGACCTACACTTGGAAATGGTAAGAGAGGACTCCACATCTTTGGTTATCAAATTCCGGTATCTGTGCGGTCCGCAGTCGTATTTTTGAAGCGACGAGAGGGAAAAAATATGCGAACAATGATTTAAAAACATAGATAGGCCCTTCGCCAATTTTTTATTGTTATTATTCTATTTGACAAAGAAAAAATTACACGTATTGTAATTCCATCTCTGTGATACTGACATGCCGGACGTTATTTTAACAATTAATTGGTAATTATTTTAAGAATAGTGAATATAATCAATAATTCAAGATTTCCATTTGAAATTTAATTCTATTGGACTTCTTGTTGCTTTTTTAAATTAAATTAGAATACCATCTGAAAGCACAGTCATGTCTATGTGTGAAATGTTTTATTTTTCAATTGAATGTAAGTGTTTATAACACGTAATAATATAAAATATACTTTGCTTTGTGCACTTCTCCACATAAATTTTAACTGTTTTAATAACATACTCCTCGTCGCGTTATTTTTGTAAAAAGCTACAAAGTTTTTACTTCGCGTATTAATTTTAACTTGTTGGTTTAAAATTAAGTTTAACCGCACGGTTATGATAGTTAAATCCGATGCAACAACTAACTAGGGCGTGCGCACCAACTTGGTAACTTCTGGTAACGGGGTAACTCCCAATCAACTAACGGGGTAAACAAACACACCTTCCGACCTCAGACCAATAAACTATAGACGGCGCGCCGTGAACAAAAGCGTGAATCCGGCAAAAAGTCTGCCTCGCCTTGTAATACACACGGCGGCACTCACACCAAAACGACTTTTGTGTTCTAAATAATAAAAATGAATGAAGCTTTGTGTTCCAAAAAATAAAGTTTAAATTTGTTCTAGTTCAAACTGTCAACATAGGGCATTCTATTGGTTCCGATGTGTGTTTTAGGCGCACTTTTGCCGGCTTCACGCTTTTGTTCACGGCACGCCGTCTGTAGTTTATTGGTCTGAGCTTCCGACTTCTGTTGCCAAATATTGCCTCGAATGCTGGGCAATGGTGACCAATTACCCGCTGTTTGAGTTGCTAGGTTGTTTTGATTATGCAGTAGTAGCATTTCATCATATCAATGGGGAATATGCATGATTTTTGGAAAAAAGTTCCTTAGCGCATGGTACCTACGGGTGGAAGCTAGAAAATAAAAGTGAAAGATTTTTGCGTAAGAGAAATGGAAATATATGCTTTAAGCTGAGCCTAGGCATACATGCGCGCTTATTGGTCAAAATATTGCACTTTCAAATATTATAATGAATATTTCGTCGTTTCTTTGGTAGACCTGCGTGCAGGGCGGTCCCAGGTTTGATTCCCGACCCGGACATATTATTTTATATGACAGATAAATATTTATTTTGTTCTTGAGTTGTGGGTTTTAAGGATACCTATGTTATTTGATTAGCTTTTATCTCAAGAACCATCAAAATAGTAACACTTGTTTCGTTTCTAGATCACCACAATAGAAAAAACAAGCAAACTACATTACCCTCCACTGTGTGTAGCAGTGGGGTAAATAAAACATTAATTAATTGCAATGCGAAGTACCCTTTGACAAAATGAATTTACAGACAGATTTCGACCGCGCGTCAGTCAGCAAAGCAAAGCAAATTAATTTTCCCTTGTTTTGTTGGTTTGCTATAGTGTTTACAGCGAGTAAATATCTGAATCAGAATCCTTACTAATATTATAAATGTGAAAGTGTGTTTGTTTGTTTGTTTGTTTGTTTGTTTGTGACGCTTTCACGTCGCAACAAAGCTATTATATGGTAAGGTTTATGTGTGTGGGGATAGTTAGGAGGGTGGAGAGTGACGTAGGCTACTTTTTACCGCGGAAAAACATCCCATTCCCATGGGAAGATCGATGTTTTGTTAGTTACTAGATATTTATTTTCGGAGTTGCCAATAGATGGCGTTAACAAAATTCATTTGCAAGTTCTGAATTACGCTATCAAATACTACATGTAATTTACTTAAGTCATAGGCAAATGTAATAGGCTACTTTAGCTCTGCCTCGAGAACTCCCCGCTCCGGCTGTGTTCAGTGTACCGCCCGCCCGCTGGCACTATCCTGTTGGCTGATGTCCGCAAGTTGCTGGACTCGCCGACACCGGTGGTGGGCGCGGGCGACTGGAACTGCAAGCATCCGGGGTGGAATAGCCTAGCTGCCAACAGAAGTGGAAGGCTACTTTTTGATGCC